>CATNUY010000134.1:2500-5000 GCA_951217065.1 Baccha elongata | reverse complement strand
ATCATCATCATCATCATCATCATCATCATCATCATCATCATCATCATCATCATCATCATCATCATCATCATCATCATCATCATCATCATCATCATCATCATCATCATCATCATCATCATCATCATCATCATCATCATCATCATCATCATCATCATCATCATCATCATCATCATCATCATCATCATCATCATCATCATCATCATCATCATCATCATCATCATCATCATCATCATCATCATCATCATCATCATCATCATCATCATCATCATCATCATCATCATCATCATCATCATCATCATCATCATCATCATCATCATCATCATCATCATCATCATCATCATCATCATCATCATCATCATCATCATCATCATCATCATCATCATCATCATCATCATCATCATCATCATCATCATCATCATCATCATCATCATCATCATCATCATCATCATCATCATCATCATCATCATCATCATCATCATCATCATCATCATCATCATCATCATCATCATCATCATCATCATCATCATCATCATCATCATCATCATCATCATCATCATCATCATCATCATCATCATCATCATCATCATCATCATCATCATCATCATCATCATCATCATCATCATCATCATCATCATCATCATCATCATCATCATCATCATCATCATCATCATCATCATCATCATCATCATCATCATCATCATCATCATCATCATCATCATCATCATCATCATCATCATCATCATCATCATCATCATCATCATCATCATCATCATCATCATCATCATCATCATCATCATCATCATCATCATCATCATCATCATCATCATCATCATCATCATCATCATCATCATCATCATCATCATCATCATCATCATCATCATCATCATCATCATCATCATCATCATCATCATCATCATCATCATCATCATCATCATCATCATCATCATCATCATCATCATCATCATCATCATCATCATCATCATCATCATCATCATCATCATCATCATCATCATCATCATCATCATCATCATCATCATCATCATCATCATCATCATCATCATCATCATCATCATCATCATCATCATCATCATCATCATCATCATCATCATCATCATCATCATCATCATCATCATCATCATCATCATCATCATCATCATCATCATCATCATCATCATCATCATCATCATCATCATCATCATCATCATCATCATCATCATCATCATCATCATCATCATCATCATCATCATCATCATCATCATCATCATCATCATCATCATCATCATCATCATCATCATCATCATCATCATCATCATCATCATCATCATCATCATCATCATCATCATCATCATCATCATCATCATCATCATCATCATCATCATCATCATCATCATCATCATCATCATCATCATCATCATCATCATCATCATCATCATCATCATCATCATCATCATCATCATCATCATCATCATCATCATCATCATCATCATCATCATCATCATCATCATCATCATCATCATCATCATCATCATCATCATCATCATCATCATCATCATCATCATCATCATCATCATCATCATCATCATCATCATCATCATCATCATCATCATCATCATCATCATCATCATCATCATCATCATCATCATCATCATCATCATCATCATCATCATCATCATCATCATCATCATCATCATCATCATCATCATCATCATCATCATCATCATCATCATCATCATCATCATCATCATCATCATCATCATCATCATCATCATCATCATCATCATCATCATCATCATCATCATCATCATCATCATCATCATCATCATCATCATCATCATCATCATCATCATCATCATCATCATCATCATCATCATCATCATCATCATCATCATCATCATCATCATCATCATCATCATCATCATCATCATCATCATCATCATCATCATCATCATCATCATCATCATCATCATCATCATCATCATCATCATCATCATCATCATCATCATCATCATCATCATCATCATCATCATCATCATCATCATCATCATCATCATCATCATCATCATCATCATCATCATCATCATCATCATCATCATCATCATCATCATCATCATCATCATCATCATCATCATCATCATCATCATCATCATCATCATCATCATCATCATCATCATCATCATCATCATCATCATCATCATCATCATCATCATCATCATCATCATCATCATCATCATCATCATCATCATCATCATCATCATCATCATCATCATCATCATCATCATCATCATCATCATCATCATCATCATCATCATCATCATCATCATCATCATCATCATCATCATCATCATCATCATCATCATCATCATCATCATCATCATCATCATCATCATCATCATCATCATCATCATCATCATCATCATCAATCATCATCATCATCATCATCATCATCATCATCATCATCATCATCATCATCATCATCATCATCATCATCATCATCATCATC
>CATNUY010000133.1:576200-690776 GCA_951217065.1 Baccha elongata | reverse complement strand
TTTCAGATTTCTCTGTATCTCAATAACTGTTTGTTCTATTCACTCCAAGTTTGGAGGGAATACTAATGTTGTTAAAAAAACTCGCTTGGAGTTTTTTTTTCGCGCTCAAAAAATTATCCCAATGGCCAAAATAAATTTGTTTAATATACGTAGTCAAGGAGGGGAGTTTTTTTCAGATTTGTCTGTATCTCAATAACTGTTTGTTCTGTTCACTCCGAATTTTGAGGGAATACTAATGTGGTTGAAAAACTCGCTCCGAATTTTTTTCGCGCTTAAAAAGTTATCCAAAGTATAGCGATTGGCTTGAATCGGAATGTTTGGAAAAACAGTCATCCAGTATAAACCGTTTTGTTCACAGATTTCCATATTACCATAGTTAACAAATCGAACCTCATACACATTGTTTGGAAGAGTTCTATTAATCACAGCACGATACAAATAATTCTCCAAGTGATACCGTGCTAAAGAGGGCTGACCAACTGCTAAGTTTTCGTCTGTTGACCTTGCTACCGTAAATTCCCCATTTTGGTTGATTTCTTTTCTAATTCTTTCCACTAAATCGTGCTTCTGATGGCCATCATGCATATAAACGATACCCTTGTCATCAATACACGTGGTATAGCCTCTGAATATAGTTGTATCAATTGGTTCAGCAGGAAGCCCCTGACGATTTCTGAATTTTCTATCAAATCCCAGTCTTCACAGTTCTCTAAATTGTCGACCAGATCACATTCTTAATAGCTCGAAGAATCTGAATCTGAATCTTCCAATATCTGGTCGTACATTAATGGCATTTTTCAGGTTTATCAAGTTAACAATAACGTTTAGGAATTAAATTACTAATTTAATAATAATTCTTGACAACTATGTATGTATCTCCTTCTTTCTATAATTGTTGGGTGTTTTATTTTATTATTTTATTTGAAAATACATTGCCGATCACATAATTAAGGCCACTTTTTTACAACCTATTAAAATTTTTTGAACCGAAAGCTTGCAGCAGGGAAGCATTAGCTAGTTCAAAAGTAAAAAAAAATAATCACTGCACTATTTAGTTTTATCCTCTGTTTCAGTTATTACCCTGTCTATACTATTATCCACATTTGTCGATTTTTCCAAAGATTTGTCAGCACTACCAGTGATTTACTTGACATATTTGTTTCATCGATTGCTTTATTTTTGTTGACACTTATACAAATAACAGTTGGCACTGCAATTTTATATTCAGCTGCATCGCTGATCTCAGGCCCATTTGATTCACCATCTTCTTATAATTTAATTTGATTAAGAGATTTTCTATTTTTTTAGATTTGTTGGGACTTTTAGCAATGGAAGTGTCCAATGCAAATTCCAAAGCAGACATTGTTTCTTCTGGTTCACTTTTAACTTCTGATGACATGACTGTGATGTTCAAATTAATTTGCTCTTTCGTTCCCACACAATTACCGTTTCCCACAATTACACTATGAATCACATCAAGAGCCAAGGTGCTTAACTTTTCCTGATCACCTCTGGGTTTAATACCATCAATAGTATAGCGTTTGGCTTGAATCGGAATGTTTGGAAAAACAGTCATCCAGTATAAACCATTCTATTAACAGATTTCAATATTACCATAGTTAACAAATCGAACCTCATACACATTGTTTGGAAGAGTTCTATTAATCACAGCACGATACAAATAATTATCCAAGTGATATCGTGCTAAAGAGGGCTAAGTTTTCGTCTGTTGTTTTTGCTAACGTAAATTCTCCATTTTGGTTGATTTCTTTTCTAATTCTTTCCACTAAATCGTGCTTCTGATGGCCATCATGCATATAAACGATACCCTTGTCATCAATACACGTGGTATAGCCTCTGAATATAGTTGTATCAATTGGTTCAGCAGGAAGCCCCTGACGATTTCTGAATTTTCTATCAAAACCCAGTCTTCACAGTTCTCTAAATTGTTGACCAGATCACATTCTTAATAGCTCGAAGAATCTGAATCTGAATCTTCCGATATCTGGTCGTACATTAATGGCATTTTTCAGGTTTATCAAGTTAACAATAACGTTTAGGAATTAAATTACTAATTTAATAATAATTCTTGACAACTATGTATGTATCTCCTTCTTTCTATAATTGTTGAGTGTTTTATTTTATTATTTTATTTGAAAAAAAATTGCCGATCACTTAATTAAGGCCACTTTTTTACAACCTATTAAAATATTTTGAACCGAAAGCTTGCAGCAGGGAAGCATTAGCTAGTTCAAAAATAGAAAAAAAATAATCACTGCTTTATTTAGTTTTATCCTCTGTTTCAGTTATTACCCTGTCTATACTCTTATCCACATTTGTCGATTTTTCCAAAGATTTGTCAGCACTACCAGTGATTTACTTGACATATTTGTTTCATCGATTGCTTTATTTTTGTTGACACTTATACAAATAACAGTTGGCACTGCAATTTTATATTCAGCTGCATCGCTGATCTCAGGCCCATTTGATTCACCATCTTCTTATAATTTAATTTGATTAAGAGATTTTCTATTTTTTTAGATTTGTTGGGACTTTTAGCAATGGAAGTGTCCAATGCAAATTCCAAAGCAGACATTGTTTCTTCTGGTTCACTTTTAACTTCTGATGACATGACTGTGATGTTCAAATTAATTTGCTCTTTCGTTCCCACACAATTACCGTTTCCCACAATTACATTATGAATCACATCAAGAGCCAAGGTGCTTAACCTTTCCTGATCACCTCTGGGTGATCACAATTCCATAAAACGCAATCCCTCATTTTCACAGTCAGAGCCGTTCTACGATCGATGCGATTCTAAACATAAACAATTCAAACCCAATCATTACAACTATTCGGGACAACCCCTATCAAATAAAAATAACCACAAACTCATCTGGGTTCCTGGCTACTGAGCATGCAGGAATCCTCGGAAATAAACTCGCAGACAACGCAGCAGATAATAATAAAAAACTCATCAAATAATTTAACATTGAGAAGTGGGTGAATTAGACAACAACTACTTGTGGACACCAATACTATTTTTGGCAGGAGTTATAGCTATTTTATGGAGGCCAACAACTTTTTATTTATTAGTGTCGCTCGTTTATTTACAATCTCAGGTTTAATCGAAAAACACGTAATTAAATTTTTGCCTGAAGCCTGGTATGCAGCTGAAGTGAAACGAAATTTTCCGTCGTCTATAAAAACACAGACGAAATGTTAACGAAAGGGTACCAGACAAATTTTTATGTAGAGTTCCACCATATGTAAAAAAAAATATTTTTCAAAACACATAAAAAACAAATAAAAAGAACTTAGCTGAATTTTATAATAATAATAACAACAAAAAAATACGAACAATATAGAAACGTCAAAATTTCGCGAGCAATTAATATCCCGGTCAACTAAATTGTACGCGAAAAGAGTGTAGAAAGTAGTGGAGACTTGAACCGGTTATCTACCGTTTCACTGTGGAGCTGGGTACCACAAAAAGAAGAGAAGGACGGAATACTAGGCTTAAACGCTAATTTTTCGTGTCGCTTTAGAAACGGTATTGCGTATCATAAGCCATTTTTCTCGTCGCTCTTAGATTCCACATACGATCCATTGAGAGAGCTGATTTCGACAAACCAAATAAAATGGAAAATTTTAAATCGATATTCTATTAGTTTTGAACATTTTTGCTTTTTGTAATTAAAAAATGACAATACAGACAAAAAAACTTAACAATTTTCTAATGTTTTAATTTTCATAACAAGTTTGTTTTCTCAGGACAGCTCGCTTTTTTATTCAAAATTATTTTTGAAATATATATTTTTGTAAATGAGAAATCACATGATGACAAGAACGAAAAATAATAAAAGGCAGGCACGAGTACGATAACTTTGGCGCCAATATTGAAAACAGTTTTTTGTAGAACAGATCAATACAAGCATTTTTTACTATTGGTGGGGGGGTCTATCTCCCTCCGTTTGGGCGGGAGGGGCAATTTTATAAAAACAGTGCTAAAATTTTAAAACAAATATTAAAAAATAACGGTAATACGTACAACTAAGTTTTATATCTTTTTTTAAAGCCAATAATTTTTTCTATTAGATGTTTTTTTAATCAAGTGAAACCTATGCATAGTCTTTGAAAAAACGGACTTTAAACACAAAAATTGAGGAAAAAAAAACTTTGAAGTGTGATTTTTCAAAACTGTAAAATAAAATACTACTTTTTTTTATAAAATTCGTTGCTCATATTAATTTTAAATCATAAACTGAAAACAAAATGATTTTATGTTTTCTGGTTTTGAGAAAATGTAAAATTACTAAAACAACTTTTGTATTGGATACTTGTTTTATAAACAGTGAGGTATGTAAGGGGGGGCATGCTGCCCCTTTGCAACCCCCTGCTTGGACACACTATAGGATTTGGGGTGGGTGCGAGGTTGGGTGTATGCAAAGTTTCTGTTGCATTTAAAGATGCCCAAGCATCATTACAAAAACGAACCTACGTACAACATTCACCGTATACCAAAAAAAAAGAAAACTCTTATAAGAAGGTAGTTTTAGTAATTTTCCATATTCTCAAAAACCAGAAAACATAAAATCATTTTGTTTTCAGTTTATGATTAAGAATTAATATGAGCAACGAATTTTATAAAAAAAAGTGAAATTTTATTTTACAGTTTTGAAAAATCACACTTCAAAGTTTTTTTACCTTTTTTTTTCGCAATTTTTGCGTTTAAAGTCCGTTTTCTCAAAGACTATGTATAGATTTCACTTGATTTAAAAAACATCTGATAGAAAAAAGCATTAGCTTTAAAAAAAGATATATGTAAAACTTAGTTGTTAGTATAACCGTTATTTTTTAATATTTGTTTTAAATTTTAAGCACTGTTTTTATAAAATTGCCCCTCCCCACCCATAGTAAAAAATGCTTGTATTGAACTGTTCTACAAAAAACCGTTATCAATTCTTGGCGCCAAAGTTATCGTTCTCTCCCCAAAAGGCACATCTGTATCGCGTAAATTTGCTCTTGTGACAAATTACCTAAGAGGTTAATAAAAAAAAAGGGACGACTGGTTCTATGGAGGGTTCTCTTCACTCAATTATTTTATCTGAAACAATTTATTAAATCCATTTAATTGATTAAAAAAATATAATTTCGAGTGCATTTCCAACAACCCAGATTTTTTCGAATAAATCGTGGTATGGCATCAAGTTTAATAAAGGTATCACAGTAAATTTGAACCAAAATCGTATATCCAGTTTTAAAAAAATAAAATACGCTTCTTTAGAATTAAAATTTTGTTAAGATATGTTGAGTCCTTACCGAGAAACTCAACATTAAAAAAAAACCGTTAGCAGGTACCTAGGTAGGTAGGTAAGATGGTGGTTTCGCAGAACAACTGTTCCGAAGAAACCCAATTAGCGCGGAAAAGTGCCGTTTTGATACCATAACTCGTTTGACCTAATTTTTTTTGATATAGTTGTAGTTAAGCTAAGGGGATCAGTTTTGGTCTGTGCCCGCAGTCACAAGGGAAGAACCTAGCTCACACTGTGTGCTGGGTGGTTCCATTTGGACTGAGAGTCGACCAATTAACTTTACACCAGATCTATATGAGGCTAGGCCCGTTCAAAGGCAAGGTACACCTGCCAGGTGTAAATCCGTGTTTTGATGCTTTCGCCGCAAGATAGAGTAAGTGCTAGTCCGAAAAGCTAGTCCTAAAGGTAAGTTCCAGAAACTTTATAGGTGAAAGATGAAATGGAAAGTGAGTGAGTGGTTTGAAAAGCTAAGGGGACCAGTTTTTGGTCTGAGCCCGCAGTCCCAAAGGAAGAAATTAGCTCACACTGTGTGCTTGGTGGTTCCATCTGGACTGAAAGCCTGCTCAATAACTTTACACTAGATCTATATGAGGCTAAGCCCGTTCAAAGACAGTTTATACCTACCAGGTATTAATCAGTGCTCTGATGCTATTGCCAAAGATAGAGTAAGTGCTAGTCCGAATAGCCAGTCCTAAAGGGAAGTTCCAAAAACTTCCAAGGTGAAAGTTGAAATAGAGATATTGCTTGGTTTGTTAGAGCCAACTTTTGCTGTTGAGAAAAGCGGTAAAATCTTTTTATCCTTTTGTTCGACAGCACGTTTAGGTTGTCGAGAAACAGGTTACCAAATGCCTGGAGGCGAGAAATGCTCAATAGTTTCCGTCTCCAGCGGATTTCTACAACTACGGTAGTAGCTGTTGAAAGGTATGCGCATTTTAGCTGAGTGTTCGCCTATTGGCCAATGGCCAGTGACGATTGCAACGACCCTGGCCGTGTCTATTCTGTTTCGTTTTATTAAATCATTTGATCCGTTTTTGTCATAGGTTGGCCATATCTTTCTTGTTATTTTACAGGTTGCCAAACCTTGTCACCTCTTTGTTGATTCTGAAAGGAAATGGTCATATAGTCTGTCCTTCAAGAAGCCCAGTGGAAGATCTATTGATTCCGCCTGAGAGACGAGAAGGGCTGATCCTTGCCTAGCAAGATCATCTGCTCGCTCATTGCCTTGGATGTCGCTTTGGCCTGGGACCCATACGAGATAAATTTGTATACTATCACTGAAACCTGAGAGCTCTGCTCTGCATTGATGAACTATCTCTGAAGACACCAGGCAGCTGTTAATTGCTTAAATTGCTGCTTGGTTATCTATACAAATGGCTACATTGTGAATATTATGGTTAGATATTGTTTTTTGTTTGAGTATCCTACAGGCTTTCTTAATAGCAAGCACTTCAGCTCGAAATATGCTGGCAGAGTCGGACAGGCGGAACGATTGACTGATTTTAAGTTTGTCGGAGTAAACACCCGCCCCAACTCCATCAACCATCTTTGAGCCGTCAGTGAAAATTGTGGTGTCATATTCATTTGTCAACGTATCGTTTTTCCATTCGTCTCTGGTAGGAAAAAGCACATTGAAACTTTTATCTAAGTAAAGACAAGGGTATTAGCAGGTACCTATAAATCAATTTTCTAATATCACTCATGTCAAATTTTATCGAAATCTAGAGCAGTTTTCAAGATGAAACAAGCTTTTTTGTAATTGGTATATGGCAATGGCGATATTCTTAGACCTTGAACTCCCTTTTGCTTAATTTTTTAGCGAATTCATCGTTCTTTTTGTTCCGTGAGACCAATAAGAAACTTGTTACAACTATAAAAACAAAAACAAAAATTTTGAACTTACATTTTGAGAGTAATTTTGGCTCTGTCAATTGCAAATTCTTGAACGACAAAATTTGCCGTTTTTAAAGACGTTTTTGATTTAAAAACGACTATCGTAATACAAAAAATTACATTCAACAGTATAAAAAACGCCAAGTGTCGTTTAACGCCTTACGTAATGCCAAATCAGTTTGTCGTGTTTTTATATGGCGTTGAATGGCTATCGCAAAAAGGGTGATTAATTGCTCGCGAAATGGCGAAACTCTCTACATAAAAATTTGTCCGGTACCGTTTCGTTATCATTTCGTCTGTGATTTTAGAGACGACGGAAAATTTAATCTTTCTTTCTTTGGAAAGTGATAGATGGTAATCTATGAAATCTAGCTTTTGGAGACACCGTGTTAGGTGGATCACTTTAGGGTACCTTCCCCTAATGAAGTTAAATTCAAAACCATGTACGAAATGTTAATTGATGCAACAAATTCAAATAAACAATAATTAAAGCGAATGAATCATGAATCAATAAATAATGATGAATGAATGAATTGAATACACTTTGCATACATTAAACTAAAACTTCAAATTCATACATCAAATTTAACAATAAAATTGAATTTTTTGAAGATCTCATTTATCATATCTATCATTGTTTCAGTTTTGAAAAAATAAACACAACATTTTTGAAATTTTAGAAGGGTTTATTCATATAAAAAAGGTTTTATTGAATTGGGTACAGTTAAACGATAATAAATGTTGCTGTTAGTAATTTATAAATGTACTTATTTTTAAATATATTTTGTAGCAATTCCAGTCAGTTACTATTTTTGTTTTGTCTTTTAGATTTTTGAAGGACCACACCTCCTTAACTAACTCTTATCGGTAAATTAAGTTATAATCAGATTATTATTCTCGGTAGCTGAGTTAATACCTCATAGCTGTTTTCAATGGCTGAAGTTGAAAATTATGTAACGCTCACTTGAAAGCTAGCTTAATGGTGATGGTTTGATTTGAAGTTTAGCACAAATCCTTTCGAAAGGCAAAAAAAAACAAACAAACAATATATTGAATTTAGACACTGCAGATTTTATTTGATAAATAAACAATAGTTTCTTTTTAATTTATTTAATTGTTCGTTAATGCCCAGTTTCACCAAAATACACCTAAAAGCATTTTAGTTAACGGAGTAATAAAATTTATTGGCATTTTAGCTTAAAATGGTTTGCACCAATATAAGAAGGTGAATTTTTAAAAATGAGGAAACTTGATGCCAACCCCGGATTTTTATTCACCACTCATGGCTCTCTTTCATTAGAGCAAGCGAGAGGAAAGCATATATCAATCGAAAAATTTCAACGTTATCTTTGTCTTGCATTTTAAGACGCCTTTAAAATTTATTTGGAACAAAATGGGACTTTAGTTTAATGGCCCTTTTAAAAATAAAAATGGTTGGTGAAATTGAAAAATGCCATTTTAAGATTTAACAACCCAATAAATATTTAAAAGTGTTTGGAGAAACTGGCTATAAGTCAATTCGTTTTTATTCGTTTTTATTTATCAGTATCACATAGCGATTATCGCATAATGTTTAGTATTACTGTGGAAGTTTTGCATATAATTGCAAAATACAATCGGTGCTCCATGACCCTATTTGTAAGGATATTTATTTGTTTCTTTAAAATTGTCATTATGAACTCATTTAGCCCACAAAAGACACAGTTCGGCTTACATTGATACTCCTACTCCTTTACGACAAAATAAATTGCAAATCAAAAGATTTTTTTTTTAATGTTTCGGTCAATTTAAAATTAATAAAATGCAGATAGAAAATGTTCTTCCGCAATTATTTTACACATTCTGTTTCCAGCCAACTCCATTTTTGACTACGTAGGTGTTGTGCTTGCGCTTTTGTTGTATGTATATACAAAAGCTATTCTTAAAGAAGTTGCAATAAGTTTGAAACTTAACGAAGAGCTTCTTGTCGAAAACTTTAAGATGCTTTCCTTAATCTACGTTTTCTCTATGCTTCAGAGTTTTCGGAGTATTGAAAGAAATTTCAAAAAATTTACTTTGAGGTGAAAATGTACCTAAAGAATTCAGTTTACCTAAGTTAAAAATCACCTCCAGTTGTATCTACACTGTTGAACAAAATTAGACAAACGATGCCTATTTTGTTGTTGACGAATAAATGTTATCTAATGGGATGTTTTGTTTTAATGCTTTATGAATGAAATGAATGGTATTAAAGCATTCATTCACGTTAAAAATATTTGCGCATATTAGAGTGTTTTCAGACTTTTATTTCAATTGATTTTATCAAAGTTTTCTCGAATATTTTTTAAATAAAAGTAATTAATTTAAATTAAAATCTCGGATTTAAGTTAAGTGCAGATAGCCGTGCTGTACGTTTGATTGACGGTGTACATTCGTTAGCCTAAGTGACCTCAGCATTAAATTGACCAAAATCCGTAATTTTTCGCAACGTGAAACGCAAACAATAAAGAGAAGAGGGGTCGAATTACCGCATCAGTTATCAAGCAATACGTCACTGAATTAAACGCGTTTGTCATTACTGCTTGCGATACCATGAGTTTGATTCGAGCGCCATTCATAAATTATGTTGTCAAAGATGAACCACCACCAACAGAAACTCCTGTTATCGGTTTTATATAAAGAAAACAAAGATGAAGCCAACATACACCAAACTACTCTATAAAATTCCTTTACGATTCCCCGTCTCCCGAAACATTGAAAAGAAAAAAGAATAAGAAGGAAGAAGACTAAATAGTCCTTCTCAAGGAAGCGTTTCGCCTTAGTTTGATGGTGGGCTCATCAGCTAGATGACATCAAACCTTCTCTAGTACGCAATAATTGTCGATGAATAGTTAAAAAAAAAAATATTATTATATTATTTTTTTTAAGAACTATTAATTTCGCTTGGCCCTTGGCCACGAGCATAACATCTCAATTCTAATGTCTAACTTAAATAAAAGTTCTTTAGAAAAATAAAATTCACAGTGAGTTTTCTCTGTAAATTTTATATAGCAGTCGGTAATCATCGACCATTATTGCGTACTAGAGAAAGTTTGATGTCATTTAGCTGATGAGCCCACCATCAAACTAGGGCGAAACGCAAAACTTGGAGTTAAGGCCACAAAACATTTAAAATTTAATTTCATTCATATACACTCCACTTAATAATATTTAATTTGGCTATTTTTAGTCTTTTTAGAAAACACACTTTATAAATTTTAATAAAAGTTCGCAGTGAGTTTTTTCTGTAAGTGAAATGTATCGAAGATCGTAGGAAAGCAAACGCACTCGTTAAAGGCTAACAAAAAAGTGTTTTCTTTATTTTACATCTTACAGTAAATGAAACGTTAGAATACATTATTTAAAGTACATTGTCTCAATAATTTAATCTATCAAAAAAGAATGTACAGTGAATCCATCATTTAATTTTAATACATAACATCTCCCTTCATAAGATGTTTTTTTTTTAAAGATAAAATTACATAATTCATAAAAAAAAACTCAATTCTTAATGTTTAAAATTCAATATGTTACAATGGCAAATGCATTACAAATTTCAATAATAATAATAAAACATAGTTACTTAGGATAACGAATTTTCTTACGAGGTCGGAGCTGCTTCAGAGATGGCGATTTAGTACAAGCTCTTATTTCATCATGTTCATTACATGGTAGTTCGTTTGATAAGCTACTAGAATTATTCGCTTCTCTGGTGATTGTATCGTCAGCTGGTTCATGAACAGTAACACCTGAACCCGATGGACCACTCCCTTCGCTGTCTGGATTTTCGCTATCGTTCGGTGTTTTTGGTTCTTCCAATTCCAACCGGTCACGTTTTTGATCTATATGTCGTTTAATAGGTCTTTGGTTGTGAGAAATGATACATTTATAATTACGTGGACCAAGTTTATCTTGTATTATAGCTTTATTCCAACTTGATGAGTTAGGATTAGTATAGTCGCGAATGTAAACATTTTTATTAACTTGGAACTCGACATCCCGTTTACCCTTATGATTCTTTGCACACGTATATTGATTACTTTGTATTGTATCTTTGGTAATCGGTGGTTTTAATAAGCTGAATCTAGTTTTTAATTCGCACCCCATTAAAAGCTTCGCGGGTGTTTCATTAGTTGTACTATGCTTCGTGTTACGGTAATCGAACAAAAATCGATTAAGTATGTTATCCATTTCATCTGGATTATTATCTTTTAAGCTTGCATATAAAGATTTTTTTAACAATTTTACAAATATTTCAGCCTGTCCGTTAGTGGCAGGATGCCCAGGTGCCGTAAGAATATGTTTAACCATGTTTTTATTCAAAAAACTTTTGAATTCTTCAGAAGTGAATTGTGTACCGTTATCTGTGACAATAACATCCACTAGGCCAAACCGACAAAAAATTTCTTTCACTTTACTGACAACAAATTTTGAATTCGCGCTTTTTGTTTTAAAAACTTCGACCCATTTCGAAAATGAATCGATTACGATTAGCAGTTGAAAACCCTCAATTGGACCCGCAAAATCAAGGTGTATTCGTTTCCAAGGCGAATCAGTAGGCATCCATGGAAACAGATAACTTTTTTCAGGGCTAGCTTGAGTCAATTGACACGCGACAATTTTTTACCATTGCCTCTATCTCCTTATCCAATTTGGGCCACCAAATGTATGACCTGGCTAAAGCTTTGGTTTTGACGATACCCAAATGAGATTTATGGAGTTCAGCTAATACCATATTAGCATTTTCGCAGGAATTATGGTTCTATATCCCCACAAAACGCAGCCAGATTCTACCGAGAGTTCATTTTGTTTATTTTGAAATGGTTCATAATATGTTTCTTTCAATTTGTTAACTGTACCGAAATTAATGGAATCCGATAATTTTGATAAAATGGGATCTTTACGCGTTTCTATCGCAATGCTTTTGAAACTTAATTGTAACTTATTATCAAAAGATACGTAATTAATGTAGTTACTTTCAACGCACGAATTATTATTTTCTTTTTGGGGCATACGAGATAAACTATCAGCTATGTTATTTGAGCCTTTTACATACTTGAGGTTATATGCAAAACCAGATAAAATAAATGCCCAACGTTGCATTCTCGCTGCCGCCATTACAGGCAACCCCCTATTTTCCCCTAAAATCGCTAAAAGCGGTTTATGGTCTGTATTTAACTCAAAATGTATACCTAACAAATATTGCCGTAGCTTAGTAACACTGAATATTATTGCTAACGCTTCTTTTTCTATCGTGCTGTAGTTTTTTTCCGATTTAGTTAGAGCACGAGATACAAAAGCTATAGGTTTTAGTGACTTATCTGTCATAACATGCGATAAAATTCCAGCAACCGCATTCTGGCTTGCATCTGTAGATAGTACTATAGGAAGTTTAGGGTTAAAGTGAATCAAAACTTGATCTGAAGTAACTTCATCTTTCATCAAAGCATACGCGTTATGGCAGGCCCTATTCCAAAGAAATTTATTTTCTTTTTGTAACAATTCATATAGAGAGGACATTTTATGAGCATAATTTGGTATAAATCGTGAATAATAATTCACCATGCCAATAAAAGCTCGTAATTCGGTTATATTACTAGGTATTGGTGCATTCAAAACGGATTCCACACGGGTTTTATTCTTACTTAAACCATTTTTATCAATATCAAACCCCAAGTAGGAAATCTTTTCTTGAAAAAAGAAACATTTATTAATATTAAGCCTTAATCCTGCAGTTTGTAGTTTGCTCAAAACTAACCTTAAATTTTGTACATGTTCATTGAACGTTTTACCGGTGACGACAATATCGTCCATATAATTAGTTACGTTAGCAATATTTTTTAAAAGCACCTCGATTGTTTTTTGAAAAATAGCTGTGGCTGGCTTGACTCCAAAAGGCAGTCGTTTCATTTTAAAAACGCCTATGTGTGTGCTCCAAGCACACAATTTTTGAGAATCCTCATCTAATTCTAGTTGGTTATACGCGTTAGCGAGATCTAATTTTGTAAACAACTGACCCCCTTGTAGTGAAGCGAAAATTTCTTCAATCCGGGGTAAAGGATATTTAAAATCTACTAAAAATTTGTTTATTGTTGTTTTATAATCACCGCAAATTCTGAGATCGCCGTTTGGTTTGAGTATGGGCACTAACGGTGTACCCCAATCAGAATTGTCGATTGGCTCAAGGACATCGTCTTTAACAAGACTATTTAATTGGTTTTCAATGGTTTTTTTCCATGCCAACGGAATCGGTCTTGGCTTACAAAAAACTTTTTTAGCATCCGAAGTACACTCTAACTTAACTGTGCCTAATTTATATTTAAACAAGTTCCCATTAAAAATTTCACTAAAATCTTTTTTTAGCTCTCCTACTACAGTGGGCAAAGAATCAGAAACGGTGTTGATATGTTTATGTGGTTGTCGTAGCTCAAAATTAAATTGCCTTAGAAAATTTCTTCCCAACAAGGGTGGGCTTACGGTATTAGTAACAACGAAAGTAACAACGTTTTCATGGCCCCCATAATTAATATTTGCATCAAACTCACCCAAAACATCAATTGAACTACCACCATAACCCGCGTATGAAGTTGCGCATCTTCTAAGCTCTGACTTTTGATAAAATTTATCAAAAAATCCAGCTGACATCAATGAAAGTGGAGCACCGGTATCACATGTCATGTCCAGTTTTACACCATTAATCACCACAGGCAGCATGTAAACTTCCGATTTATTAACTGTACAAATCTCCACCTCCGTTGCAGCAGAATCTACTGTAAAGATAGAAAAATCAAAAGTTGAATTATTTGTGTTTAAATTATTATCAAATTTTTTATCCGAAACATCTACAAAATTAACTTTTTTGTCTTTGCAGACTGATGCTAGGTGTCCTATTCTGTTGCACGAGTGACAAGTTGCTTTCTGAAATTTGCAGTTATTCGATTGATGATTTTTCCAACCGCAATGGACACATGCCGTTTTCACCTTGTTGTGGTTGCTCTTGGAACGGTCAAAATATATTTTTGTCTTTTTTACAAACAAAACATCACCTGATGCTGATGCTGAGCCGTTATATGAATTTTTCGCCAATAGCTTCGACTCAACTATCAATGCCTTTTTGTATGCAACCTCTAACTTCAACGTCTCATCTTCTTCGCATAGTCTTTCGTAAATTGGTCCGGATGTTCCACTAATAAATTTGTTAAGAACAAATTGTTCCAACGATGTTCCAAATTTGCAGCTCAATGCCAAAGTTTTTATTCTTGCAAACCACTTTGCAATGGATTCACTTTCTTTTTTCTCAGCCGAGAAAAATGTCTTCCGCTCTCGAAAAACTATTACTGTTGGCATGTAATGCTTATTAAGCAGCTCACAAAGTTCATCGTATTTTTTTTTAACGGGAATAACTGGATCACACAAACTCCGTAAAATGGAATAGGCTTCAGGTCCCACAGCTTTCAATAAAATTGATTTTTTTTGCTTTTCCTCGACACAATCTAATTCCTCAAAATGAATCTCTAGTCTTTCTTTCCACAGCGCCCAGTTATCGTTTTCTGGATTGAATTCAGGCATTTGTGTAGAACTAGACACATGATGTAAAACGACTGATTCATTCGCCATTTCACTTTCCACTTCTAATTTTTTTTATTTTTTTATTTTATTTTTTTTTTTTTTTAATTGAATTCTTTTGTAATCACAATTTTTATTGTCTTTAAAATAAAATTTATTTTGATAGACCGAAAACAACTTTTAATTATTTATTAAATTTCCTTCTCGTCGCCAATGAAATGTATCGAAGATCGTAGGAAAGCAAACGCACTCGTTAAAGGCTAACAAAAAAGTGTTTTCTTTATTTTACATCTTACAGTAAATGAAACGTTAGAATACATTATTTAAAGTACATTGTCTCAATAATTTAATCTATCAAAAAAGAATGTACAGTGAATCCATCATTTAATTTTAATACATGACAGTAAGCCTTATAGGTATAGCAGTCCATAATCATCGACAATTATTGCGTACTAGGTAAGGTTTGATGTCATCTAGCTGACGAACCCAGCATCAAACTAGGGCGAAACGCAAATTTTGGAGTGAAGTGAGTGAAATTTTGGAGTGAACCTTTACAAAATCAAAAGATATCTAATAGTGCAGTTTGGGCAAGTTGGTAGTTCACTTCAAAGCAGCCACTGAATAAAAACATGAATGTATCAAAAAAACATCAATTAAATTGTTGCAACTGTAATTCAGTGATATTGAAATTTTAACTCAAAGTGGGTTGCATTAACGTTGGGGGTTGAATTTTTGAAACTGAGGAAACTTGGTGCCAATCCCGGATTTTTATTTAGCATACTTCGGTCTCTTTAATTAGAGTAAACTAGAGGAGAGCATATCTATCTATATTAACGTTCTCTTTCCTTTGCATTTTTAAGACATCATTAAAAATTATTTGGAACAAAATAGGACTTTAGTTTATTGGCCCTTTTAAAACTGAAAGTGGTTGGTGAAGTTAAAAAATACCATTTTAAGATTTAAAAACCAAATAAATATTTAAAAGTGTTTTTTTGGAAACTGGCCATAACATTTTTCAAGTGATTAGGTTAAGACAATTTTCAAAATGGCGGCCTTAGTATACGGTTAAAAATCCTTATCCAAAAAAATGGTTTTCTATATTCTACAATATATTAAAAATCCGTCTGAGAACACAAAATGCACGGGTATTTTACATTTTTCCTGTACTATACTTTCAATTTTGTTTGATTTTGTTATTCAAATGTTATTCAAATAAAAGTTGGTAGAGTAGAATATGTTTAATGAAACCAAAAAACAAATTTGCGGGCCATTTCCCCCTGGCCCTGGGCCAACTGTTGTTATGTACTTTATTTTTTTAATTCTCAACCGTTTCCAAGCTACATGCATCGCGAAAGAGAATATTCTTAATCAAAAATAATAAAAGTAATCTATTAATGATGAAAATACTTTAACTTAAAAATTGTTTGAAAGAGAAAAAGAGGAAATTGGGATTACGATTTAGTAAAAGGAGGACAAATGAAGAACAGAATAAGAAGAGAGAACATGGTACCGAAAGAAAGGACTGTCCTCTAAAATACAGGACGGATGGTAACCGTATATACATAACGCTCGTATCTGTACTGTTTTTCGCAGTATTGTACCGTTTTTTGCTCTCAAAAACTGCGTAAAACTGCGTACTGTTTTTTTTTTTTTTTAAAACTGCTTTTATTTTGAGATATACAGAACTTCAAATCAGCAGTTTTTTGAGCTTGTAAGCAAACGTGAATGACAGTGGGATATTTCCATCTTTACATTGTTAATCTCCGAGTAAGAAATTTGCTCCTCAATAAAATATTTCTTGGTGAAATTTATACCACTTTTATATATGAGATGAAGTTCTGTGATTTCACTCATTAAAAGTAATGCAAACATTCAGCGGGTCGTCATTAGCATCTAAAACTCAAAGGGATTCAATAATGAACGCAATAAATTTTATGTTTTAAGTAAATAAAATAAATAAAAATTAAAAAAAATGTACTGCGAAAAATACTGTTTTTTTTTTTTATCGGCGTACTGCTTTTTACAGTTTTTGAGGAAAAAGTACTGTTTTTCGTCCAAAAAAAGATACGAGCGTTATATATACATGAAATTTGATCAATCATCAAAAACCATTATTGTGGTGACATTGTGAGTAAAATATCCCTTTGTTAAGTGTTTGTGGGTTAAGTGTTTGTGGAGAAAAACAAATTACGGTCCTTTTTTATTTACTTCACATCCAACAAATATAAACGGCACGATTGGGTCGCACAAATTTGCTCTCGTGGCAAGTTACCTGCACGATTGTAATTATTCAATGCCTGGAGGATTCAAAGTAGGTACAAGGGAAATAATATCGTATGAAATTTTATTAAAAGTTATAAATTCATACCTTATAAAGATTCAAACCAAAATCAAAGTATGCAAAAAATTTCCTTTACTAAATATGAGTTTACGAAACACAAAAATTCAAAATCGTTGAACCGTTTTCGAAAAAAAAAAATTTTTTAAAATAATTTTTCGAATATATAAAAAAAAAAGTATGAACGTTTTTTAAGCATAGTTTTACCTTTATACCTTAAAAATAAATTTAATTAAAATACGTCAACATGTTTTTGAAATATATAATTCACAAAAACAGTTTTTTTTAAATTATTTAAAACTTAACAAAAATATTTTTGACAAAAATTTGTAGATATGCCATGTTATTTGAAATAATTTCCGTATAGAGTATCATGCAAATCGCTTCAGCCGTTATCGAGATAGTCGAACTTTAAAAATACCATTGTATGGCAGGTACCGTTAAACTTATTTTTCTGAAAGTTTTGTTTTCAGCAACTTATTACACGTGAGAAATTTAGTTGAAATCGTTAGAGCCGTTTTCGATAAAAATAAGATTTTCGATAACCGTTTTATGACAGGTACCGATATTTTTAGACTTACAGTGACCTACAAAAAAAGCTCTGGGCGTGTTACCCTAAAAAACATACCTACAAAGTTTGAAGGAAATCAGCCCACCCGTTTAGGCTGTAGGTGCCGAGACTGACAGGATTGCCGGACACCCTTTTTTCGTTTTCTCTATCATCGTTATGTCATAATTGATTCTTATCTCAACTTTTTTTTTGCACGAATCCAAGACTTGCCTGTTAGTACCTTTAGAGCAAGCGATGAGATACAATGAAAATAAACCAATATTTTTAATTTTTTTTTTGCGTTCCTCTAATTTAGTACACTAGTGTATTTACTATGGTGGGTTTACACATGCATGGATTTACTGCAACTTTTTCCAGTAACTACTTCGAGTTTTTATAATTAATTTATGAATTGCTTGTATTTAAATACCAATACTTGCACGCCAGTAAATTTTATGCATACATAAAAAGACAAAGTTAGGTGTTATTTAGAGCAACTTTACTGACGGCAGTAAAAGTATTTTACAGATTTTTTAATGCATGTTATTTTTACAAAGGAAATTAGGTGTGTAGGTGAACCTTGATATACATACATATATCATATGCGCATATGCGCGAATTTGTTTTTAGTTCTCACCTTTTCTATTTTTCGTGAATTTGGAAAACAAAGTTTTTATTAAAACAACACATCCTTAAGCCTAGTACGCTACTCAATAGTACTCATGTCAAACAAAAAGTCTCATTAAAAAAATTACATAACAAAATCATAAACGAAAAATTCCGTATAATGTTCGCTTTACTTTCATTCATTTTGTTATCAATAAAAAATCGATATATACTTTCATCATACTTTTTTTCGTATTTCTTGCCTCGAATGTCCCATCGATTGCGTTTGCGTTGCATGCAGCTTTCACTAAAAATGCTGGGTTGGTTTATCTCATTCATAGAGTGCGCTTTAATCTTGCTCTAAACTGAAAAAAAAACATTTGTGGTCTGAAAGCTCAGAAGTAAAAAAGAAACACAGCTTTTTTATTTTAACAAATCAGAATGATTCTTTTTCCGGATAAGGAATAAAATGGACAGAAAATAAAAATTATGTATCCAGAATATCCAGAATTGAATAAATAAAGAAACAGAACAAGAATAAAAAGAATAAAACTATCAGCTGTTTGTTTTCATGTCAAAAAATGTTTTGCCAAACTTTTGATTTTTGAGTGTTGTTGAAATTATTTTGATGGTCTTCATAAAGTCCTATGAGACATTTAACATTTCAGGCGAACATTATGAAAATAAACCTTCAAAAAAAGAAAACAATAAATAAATGTATAAAGATACACAAATTATTATAAATATTCACCCATTTTTCATGTATTTTTTTCTCGCAGGTAATCCAAACACAACCGCTGACAGTCAAAAAGTCTCTGTGAAACTAATGTGATATTCGAGTTTTTTCACTCCGAAGAAGAGGGAAATATGGATCCAGCCATCGTCATCATCATCGGCTCGAAAACCGGGGTCCGGTCCTGGCCTCTTTCAACAATTCTCTCCACCTATCCCGGTCTCGAGCCGACGCCATCCCAAGGCTCCGGGCGTCCTGGTCTACGCCATCTCTCCAGCGCAAGCATGGTCTACCACGCTGTCGTCTGCCATAGAATGTACCACAAAGAACTTTACGAGCAGGTTCCTCTTCGCTCATGCGAGTTAGGTGCCCTGCCCACCGAAGTCTACCGAGCCTAATTTTTGTCACGATATCTGCTTCAAGGTAGATTGCGTACAATTCATGATTGTACCGTCTCCGGAATCGTCCTTCCTCACATATGGGGCCAACAATTCTCCTTAAGACTTTTCTCTCGAACGCTGCTAAGAGGTCAGAGTGCCTTTTGCTAAGCACCCAAGTCTCGGATCCATATGTGAGTACTGGCAGGACCATGGTCCTGTACAGCAGTAGTTTTGAAGTTATGGTGAGATTTCTGGATTTGAAGTGCTTTGACAGACTGTAGTAGGCTCTGTTGGATTTGAGAAGCCGCCCGCGTATTTCTTCTTCTATATTGTTATCGGCTGCTACATTTGACCCAAGTTATTTAAAGGATTGCACCACTTCAAATTCGTGCTCCGCTACCTTGATTGTTTGACCAACTGTTCCTCTCGCATTCGACGCCACCATGTACTTTGTTTTACCTTCACTAATGTGCAGCCCCAGATTTTGTGCCGCCTGCTCGATCTGGATGAAGGAATCGTGTACAGCTTGCTCGGTTCTTCCGATGATGTCGATGTCGTCTGCGTAAGCCAGTATCTGGCTGGACCTGTCGACGATGGTCCCTCTTGTTGCCGTGCCAGAGTCACGGATTGCTTTCTCCAACGCCAGGTTGAAGAGGAGGCAGGCCAAACCATCCCCTTGTCGGAGTCCATTAAAGATGTTGATTGGTCTGGATAGCAATCCGGTTATTTTTACTTGGCTTGTTACGTTAGTCATGGTCAACCTACATAGTCGTGTCAATTTATTTGGGATGCCGAATTCTCTCATGGCTTTGTAAAGTTTTACCCTGGCTATGCTATCATAGGCGGCCTTAAAGTCTATAAACAGGTGGTATGTTGGGATGTTAAATTTTAGACATTTTTCCATCGCCTGCCTAAGGGTAAAGATCTGATCAGTTGTTGATTTGCCTGGAATGAAACCACACTGATATTGTCCGATGATGGTTTTAGCGTATGGGGTTATCCGGTCTTGTAGGATAGAGGAGAGTATCTTATAGGCGGTACTCAACAACGTGATACCTCTATAGTTGCTGCACGTTGTGACGTCTCCTTTCTTATGTATGGGGCATATTATACCTTTTCGCCAGCCTTCTGGCATTTCTTTATGCTCCCACACGTGCACTATAATACCATGAATTGCCTGACGTGGAGCTGGCCCACCGTGTTGAAATAATTCGGCTGGTATACCATCAGCTCCCGGGGCTTTGTTTTTCTTTAGCCGGTCTATAGCCTTCTCAACCTCTTCTATGCTTGGTGACGGCAACATAGGGTATTCGTCTTGAAGCAGTGGAGCCTCCACTTCAGCAGTGAGTTGACCATTTAGCAATTCATTAAAGTACACTTCCCATCGCTCCAGTATGCTTTGTGGATCGGTGATCTGATTTCCCTCTCCGTCCTTGCAGTATGTGCAGCGTGGTGTGAACTTCCGCGCCTGGTGCGGACCTCGCTCTCGGCTTTTTCTATTTCACAGATTAAGTTCTTCTCCCAGGCTGATTTTTTCTGTCTGTGAAGCCGTTTTTCTATTCTTCTAAGCTCTTTATATTCTTGTTCGCGTGCCCGCGTTCTATGAGATTGTTGCATTGCTCGGTACTCAACATTCTTACGTTCAGTCGCTAGCTTGCATTCATCATCAAACCAGTCATTCCGATTTCTACGACTGCTGCCTAAGATGGAGTTGGCAGTACTAATGACAGTATTCTTAAGGCGTGTCCATTTTTCATCTACGCCCAGCATACTGGCTTCAGGACTTACTCTCCCTAAATCAAGTGATTCTAGGGCGAGTCCTAACGCATTACCAAAGGTGTTACTGGCATTTTCATTGCGCAGGGCGGCCGTGTTGATTCGAACCTGATCGGCGGATGCAATACGTCTTCGCAAGGCAATCCGCCCTCGGAAGACCATACCAACAAGATAGTGATCAGAGTCGATATTGGCGCCTCGGTACGTTCGTACCGTCATCAAGTTCGAGTAGTGGCGACGGTCTATCAACACGTGGTCTATTTGACCATATGAATCCAGTGGATCACTAAAAACACTCCCTTTTCCAATTGTGCATGTGGTAGTTCAAAAAAGATTGTTTACATTTATTTTTTGTAAACTTACATGAAACAAAAACGAGTTAAAAAGTGTTTTTTCAATATTTGTTCTTTATTTACACTTATTATTTAAGTTCTTGAAATATAAAAAAGAAATGAAAACACACTGCGTGTTTTGTTTTATATGGCTTTGACCGTAAGATCGGTGTAAACAATATTGTGACAGCACTCCCAACACGCCCAATTCAATTCAGGAAGGCAATTAGCACTCTCAAACATCACTCAGAACAGCCAATCGACGAATTTAGGAAGGTTTTTTTCACTCGGAGGGCCCTCCGAACGTCCACTCGAATATGACATAAAGAAAATTCCATTTTAACCACCTCTTCACTAGGAATGAGAAGAGTGCGTTCCGAATACTCCAGAATGAATAAAGAAACAAGAAAATAATTTATCCGGAATACTTTCGTGAACAAAGAAACGCAAAAAGGGTATGCCAAATATTCCATATATACGAAAAAGAAACACACTCAATATGATCAGCTGAAAAAAAAAACAACATATTGCAGTCAAAAACCCATGCACCCTGGAGTAACTGGCTGAACAGGATGGTGTAGCCTCCAGCTATAGCATTTAACGCTTCAAAGCTACTGTAATAATGAAGCTTATGCCCGGTTTCACCAAAATACACCTTAAAGCATTTTAGTTAACAGAGTAATAAAATGAATTGGCATTTTAGCTTAAATTGGTTTGCACCAAAATGAGGAGGTGAATTTTTAAGAATGAGGAAACGGATTTTTATTCACCACTCATGGCTCTCTTTTATTAGAGCAAGCGAGAGGAAAGCATATCAATCGAAAAATTTCAACGTTCTCTTTGTCTTGCATTTTTAAAATTTGTTTGGAACAAAATGGGATTTTAGTTTATTGGCCCTTTTAAAAATGAAAATGGTTGGTGAAATTGAAAAATGCCATTTTAAGATATAATAACCCAATTAATATTTAAAAGTGTTTGGAGAAACTTGCCATTAGTTAAGTAGCAATGCAGGTCATTGCTTTGGGGAGAGAACCATAAATTTGGCGCTGAAAATTGATAACGGATTTTTCTAGAAGCGACAAATACAAGCATTTTTTTACTGCGGGTGGGGAAGTCTATCTCTCCCCGTTTTGGCAAGAGGGGCTGTTTAATGAAAAAATCAGTAAAAATGCAAAAAAAATCATTTAAATATACCCATAATACCTACAATTAAGTATTATATATTTTAAGAAAGCCAATACTCGGTTTTATTAGACAGTTTGTAAACAAAGTGAAATCTTTCCATAGTTTTTGAAAAAAAACTACTTTCAAACTCAAAATTGGTGAAAAAAAACATAAAAAAAATGTTTAAAGTGTGTTTGTTAAGTCGCAATTGTCCAATACAATTACTGACTTAATATTCTCTAACTGTCCAATACAATTAGAGCGATGCTTGAGACGTGTATCTTACTGTGCATAAACAATAAGATTTAATGAGTCAAGATCCAAGCACTTGAACTTGTTCTTGTGGAGTGAAGATTCATAAAACTAATAGATATACAACTGGTTATTAATGAACGAATGAATTTATTATAGACAATTATGTCTCTTTTATACTTAAAATAATAAACAATTGATTACACATAATAACAATTTTCATTACACAACGAATATACATAAATTATGTCAATCAATAATCAATAACATATGTCAGCATATTAATTAAAAATAAAAACAATAAAAACAAACTAGAATGAAGTTACGCTGGTCAGATTCTCCTGTTGTGTCATCAGTATTTTGTTGTAGGTCGTGAAGGCAGTGAACATTGCTTGTGTCATCAGTATTTTGTTGTAGGTCGTGAAGGCAATGAACATTGCTTGTGTCGTCAACATTTTGTGGTATATAGGTCGTCAATGCGATGAACATTCTTACCCGCGTTGAATAGGAACTCATTCAAGAATTATACCTCTGAGACGTTGTATTGAGTCTTGTGCGGTAAAGTAAGGGGAATTTCGTTTGACGTCCCTTGCTTCCGAGCTCTGCACAGAAATATGATCCCAAGACAGACTGCTATGATTAAAGCCAGATAGCTGATTGAGTAATGGTGAATGTTATTCGTAAATATTTTTTCGTTGAGGTTTGCGAGATTCTGATTTTGCAATGTTGACAGTTGAGTTTGGAGTGTTGTTAGTGAATCAATATGAGTGTTGTTGAAAATTGGGATTAGATCTAAAGCTGCGTGAACATCACTAGGCTTCGCTATTGCTGATAAGTTTCCAAAACTTATGAAGGATGAATGTACATTGCTTATAGTCATCTGGGTTCCTTGAATTGTAACCAGATTGTTCCGTATTCTGCAATCGCTCTCGATTCAGAGAAGTCCAGCTCCATAGAGTTCAATTTAAAGGGTTTCGGTTTTGCATACAGCTGTAAGTTGAATATTTTTAAGTGCTCCAAATATCCATTGATTTCTATTGTTCAACTGGGTCCATAGAATGTTGTTGAAAGATTTAACAATGTTACATGATGTTGCGGTGTCGTTGATAAAAAGAGAATTCACAGTTGAACGCTTGTGAACCGGAGTGATATTTTGCCTTTCGGTTTGAGCAGAAAAACTGCATTTCCTTTCCTTTGCTGCATTCCTTGAATTCTGATGAAGTCATTGGAAAATATTGATCTCTGTGACGGTTTATGGCCAGGATTTCTATGGCTGGATTAATTTTCAGAAGCGTGTTGTTTAGTATTAAAGGAACTGGTGTTATTCAATGGATTGTATCTGCCTTATGATAGTCATGAGAGATTCGTTAAGCTCATTGGGTGAAAGCGCCTTCTGTCCCTCCGGATTCACCTTGAGTTTCTTGGCCCCTTTGATGAACTGCAGCATATAGCCAATGGTATTTTGTAGAAACTTGAATGAATTTCGATGTTGTATATTGTAGATGAATTGACTTGGAGGATCGTCTTGTAGTGCTATAGCAACAATATGTTTTCTTTTTCGTTCAAGATCTGAATGAGGTTCTTGTTCCCTTGGAGATGTTTGTGGCCAAGCTGATTCATCTCCATGTAAAAAGAAAGGTTCATAAAGCCACATATGACAGGACATGAAGTTTCGTGCAGATATTCCTCGAGAGAGCAAGTCTGCGGGATTTTCCTTTGATGGCACATGACGCCACAGGGCTCCACATGAGTGTTCTTTTATTTTTGCGATTCGATTTGCTACGAAGGTGTGATATGAAGATGACGTTGAGTTTATCCAGGACAGAACAATTTGGGAATCTGTCCAAAAAAATACTGCCGCTTCTGGAAGTCGTACATCTTCTCGTACTCTGCGGGTGAGTTCAGCTCCTAATACTGCAGCGCATAATTCGAGTCGAGGAAGCGTTTGTTGTTTTATTGGGGCTACAGGCGATTTTGCACACAGTAGCCTGTTGATAGTTGTTCGATCTTGGTATGTTGAACGTAAATATACCGCAGCTCCATAGGCTCGCTCTGAAGCATCCACGAACGTATGAATCTGTATAGACGTGGGGTTTCCCTTGAAAACGTGTCTGGGAATTGTCGCTTGGTGGAGATCTGCTATGTCCTTTCTGAAGCTGAACCATTCTTCTTTGAGGTGTTGTGGAAGCTCGTCATCCCAAGAAAGTTTTGAATGCCAAAGTTTTTGCATGAAGATTTTGGCTTGAACTACAACAGGGCCAAATAGTCCCAATGGGTCGAAAATTCGTGCGAGTTCTGAACTTACCACACGTTTGGTGATTGAGGAAGTATCATTTACTTGAGCCCTCCCGCATAATTCGTCTGATATAGGTTGCCAAACGAGTCCAAGTGTTTTTATGGTGCAGTGGCTTGCGTCAGTGAAGTCAAGGCAGATTTCCTGATCTTCAGGGTGTACGTACCTACCTGTAGAACAAGTTCACTCAATTTCAACTTTCGCGTATGCTGCATGCATTATGTTGGGATATAAGATATCTGTCTCTAAAGCGAATTTTACACCGTCAGTCATTTGACATCAATCTGTTACACAGTGTTTGTAAAAATAAGTCTGTACTCTGTATGCGTTCACTTGTTTGACGAAAAATCAAAACATTTACACTGACCGTGTAAAGGACGCTTAAGATTTCGTTGAGAACTAAAAAAGTTTCTTGACTTAAATATATATTTATTGAAATGCATTTAAAAAATATTTAGTATTCACCTAGTTGAAATAGAATAAGTGGTCATTGACGCAGAATGAAAATTACATAAAATCACTCCCTAAATAATAAAATTGTATAAAATATATTGAACGAGTGTGTAATAACTATCTATAACATTAATTACCTGTAGATATATGTAATGTATGTAATCATTGAGTTTCATCGAAGTAGACGTCGCTTAATGATCATATCGAGTAACTAGTATTGCCCTAATTTCCTGTAACGAAAAACACTCAAACCGAACCGAACGAAATTCGTTTGCATCACTGATCTTAATATATAACTGGATAGTGTATCCCATACAAAGTATAACAGTTTTTGTGTGCCTATTTGAAGGTGACATTTAGGTGGTTTGTTTATTTTATTTGACGTCTCTTCTCAAAAAAAAAAAAAAAAAAAACAACTACGAATTGCGCCATTTGTTTGTTATTTCTTTTATAAAAAAAAATATGATCTGACAAATAGTTTTTTTGGCCTGAATTAATAACATAAAAAAAAATTTAGGTTAGTACATTATAATCAGTCGTATGGGATCCATTTTACGCAGTCTCAAAGAATCGTATTGAAAGAGTTCAAAAATCTTTTCCCAGATTTTTGGTTAGACAGTTGAAATGGAATTTCCCTGAAATGCCAACTTACTCAACCAGATGTGCCCTCATTGGTTTAGCTTCTTTGGAAAAATGCCGGGTCGTAAATTGTATTATGTTCGTTTATGATATATTGTCTTACCATTTAAAATGCCCCGATTTGCTATATCTTATTAGTAACTATGTTCCAGGCCGAAATATAAGATCCAGAAAATTGTTTTATATTCCCTCACATAGATATAATTACGGTTGTAATAAACCATTCTCAAGATGTATGAGATTATATAATGAACTAAATTTTAATTTAGATTTAAGTCTAGAAAGAAATGTATTTAAACTACAACTAAGTAATAATGTAAATATGAATTAAGTTTATATTAGTTTTAAGCAATTTGTAAGAGGAAACTCGATAGATGAATGAAATAAATAAATAAATAAATAATCACTTCTCTTAGAAACATCTAACCAAATGTAACAGAGTGCCTTCCATAACAATAAGTATTGTTCTTTATAGAGTGCTTCAATTTATTTACCACTCCACAATTACAGTATCTCCCTTAAGAATCGAATAAAAGTCCAAGTTCTTTGAAGAGTTATCCAAATCAACCACTCAGGTTGATTTCCAACTTAAAGCGGTTTATAATCAAACCTTGTAAAGTTTGAACTGATATTTTCAGGAACCTTTTTCTCCCATACTTCACCAGTGATATTGTTCTGAATGCGAAGTTTTATCAAATTTGATACTTTTACCAAGTTACGTGAAACGAATTCAGCAGGCGACCCATATTTTTTGACCAATAAAGGATATGAACGATGCTCCTTGATAAATTCTAATTTCAAATCCGGATTTTTCTCACTCTGTAGCCAGTCTAATGTATCTCTTCAAAATATCATATTCTGCTCCGCGCTTGTCGTTTTTGGTTATTTCTATTTTATTGACGACTTTCAATTGGACAATGGATACTATTGCTTTGGAGAACATTTCATCGAAATCGCTTTTCAAATGTGGAGTCATACTGAGATTCGTTAGTGCTGGTAGTTTGTCCAATTCATTGAAGGTACCAATTTCATCATAATTGGATTATATTTTAAATTAAGTTTTGTCAATCCAATAAATCATTGGCAACTCTTGCTTTGTATTGTATGCCTGTGTCTAAATTAGCTCCTGAGTTTATTTAATTTTATAGTGATAAAGTATCAAAATAAATTTGTTTTTGTGCAACTTAATGATTAATCTCATCGATCCGCATAGAAAAAGCTTCCTCTAGTGGCATTATTCATATTGGTTAACAAATTAAAAGGCTATTTTCTAAAGTGTAATTTAAATCTTTAAGCCTCATAAATTAATTTGAGTGAAAAAGCTGTATAAAAAACTATTTCTTCTCTTCACCACTACCGTTCAAACTATTGTTATTATTTTCCACTGGTGAGTGATAAATTTTGGTGTATGTTCTGCCTTGAAGCAAATTGGAAGCTACATAAAATTTTGAATTGTTTCATTCCACAACAACTTTGTTCGAGCCTGCAAGGGAAAAGAGAGGGAATCATCGTAATCACCGTGACGGCGATATCGACAACATACACAGAGCCGAATACTGACTCAACTGACTGTAGGATTTATTATTTACCTTTGCTGGGTGAGTTGATTTTAGTATTGTTCTGCAAAGAAGCTTTCAGAAACAACACACTCAAAGCAAATTTTGTTTTCTCATTTCCTTACATACACATGGAAAATTTTTACTGAGTTTGAGCTGATCATCACTCCATCTTATAAAAACCAATACTTCGATCTGGATAATAAGCTTTTTATAGCACCGAATACAAGAACCATATCTTAACTTTTATAGCAATGAATTCAAAATATATCTAATACCCAAACCAATTATATAACTATACACTACTCATCGCAAAAAAGTGGACTAAACTACAGAAATTTAAAAATAAGAAAAATGGCTAATCATAAAAAGTGCTTTGCATGTAAAAATCCTATTAATGATGATGGTGTTAGCTGCGGATTTTTTTGTGGAAACTTTTTTCATAAACTATGTGCAAATGTATCTGATGTGATGCAATTTCTTGATGAAAATTCAAATATTGTGTTCCGCTGTAATCAATGTGCCAAGTTTAAATTGTCCATAAGTACTTTGTACAATAAGGTGAACGAATTGGTTTCGGTGGTTGATTTGCTTGTGCAGAAAATTAGTGGTGTTGGTGCACTTCACGCAGATGTAAGAAAAATACTGGATGTTGTTGCGCCGAATGTTATTGCTCCGAGCACTGAGGAGAAGAAAGGAGACATCGGCGGATGTACAATTTACAATGCTAAAAATTCATCTTGTTCTAGTTCTGTAGTGTCCCACTCATCTAGTGATCAATTAGAGAACACTGTGGAAAATATTGATAATGCATCTGTGGGGGTGGTTTCTGGTTCGGGTATTGCAGTGAGAGAGCGAAGAAATGATGATTTGCCTACTCTAAACATTGTTCATGAAAAATCAAAACCAGTAGCTGATAATGAATGGACCACAGTAGGAAATCAAGGACAAAAACAAAAACCGAAGCATAACAGAGTGCATGTTTATGGGCAAGATGTGGTTGATGGCCTTGATGTTGTTGTTACTCATAAATGGTTCCATGTATCTAAATTCGAACCGTCAACATCAGAGGAAAGCATATCCAAATACGTTTCTGGAAAAATTGGTTTAAGTGAATCGTGTGTTAAATGTTATAGACTTGCCAAGAAACATGCCACAGATTTGAAGTACGTTAACTTCAAAGTAGGAATACCAATGAACAGCTCCAAGTTAGCACTTACTGATTCAAACTGGCCAATAAATACTGTTGTGAGGGAATTCATTCCAAGAGACAGTTCAAAAAACGAAAAGATTGTGAAGATACCGAGTCAAATGGAATTAATTCAGGGCCAACAAGGGCCAACATAAATGAAAAAAATACTACATTATCAATATATTATCAGAACATGGGTGGAATAAGAGGCAAACTCAAAAACATTTCTGCATTGGTTGACTCTTCTGAATATAATATTTTTGCATTTGTGGAGACTTGGTTGTTCAATGAAATCAATAATGAGGAAATTTAAAATACATCTGAATTTTCTATATTTCGTCGTGATCGTCATAATGTTGGGACCAAACGAGGTGGAGGCTTGCTTCTCGTAGTTTGACATCCATTGCTTGCTTATCTCGTAAATCTAAACAACTCACCAGCAGATGACAACAGTACTGAACAAATATGCGTTTGTATCGAAGGAAACAACGAAAGCAAATAATTAATATTTTTGAGCTATATACCACCTAATTCCTCTACATCTGTTTATGCTTCTCATGTTAAAAATATTGAAAATGTAGTTGCCAATTTTTCTAAAAGTTTTCATTCAGTTTGCGTTGTTGGAGATTTTAATTTGGGGGACATTATGTGGATGCAATTTGAAAGCAAGGTATTGCCAATGGTTCTTACATATGAAAAAGAGTTTGAACTCATTGATTCTCTATTTGCTTTGAATTTAAATCAAGTGTGCTTTGTACAAAATTCTTTAAAAAGAATACTTGACTTGGGATTCGTAAATGATGAAATCGAAACTTGTGTATCTGAATGCACTCCTTTGTTTTCAAATTCTATTCACCATGTTTCCCTTTCAGTTTTAATTAAATCCATTTGTTTCAAAAACTTTAAGGCGTTTAATACAATTGATAAGTTTAAATATAAATTTAATACAAATAATTTAAATAATTTAAATGAAAAATTTCTTAACTTAAATTGGCAAGTAAATTCTAACAATAGCTTAAGTACTAATTTCAATATATTTTTAAATGATTTTGTAAGAGAATTGGTTTTCTCTGTACCACGATCCTTATCTAAAGTGAGTTCACATCCTCCGTGGTCGAATGCTAGGTTGCGTAAGTTAAAAAACGCTAAAAGTAAGATTTTTAAAAAATACCAAATCTCTAAAAGTGAAATAGATTTTTCTTTATATTCTCGCCTTCGAAAAGAGTATGTATTTTTGTCTAGGTTCTGCTTTAGTAATTATGTACAGACAGTTGAAGGTAATTTAAAACGTAATCCTAAACTTTTCTGGAATTTTATTAATTTAAAAAGAAAATCTTCCGGTTTTCCATCTAAAATGTCCTACAATAATGTTTCATCTAGTGATCCTAAAACAATTGTCAATTGGTTTGCAGATAATTTTCAGAGAACATATAATTATTCAAATTTAAGTATTGGTAACAACTATGATGGTGGTTTTTTATCGCCAATAACCGATTGTTGTTTTTTCTATGTGGAAAAAGATGAAGTTATAACAGCTCTTCGTGAATTGGTTCCATCGAATTTTCCTGATTGCCATGGAATTTTCCCTATAGTTTTGAAACATTGCTCTGAAGCTCTGAGTACGCCACTTCAGTTTTTATTTAACCAATCTTTAAGTTGTGGTTATTTTTTAGAGGATTGGAAAATTTCTTTTGTCAATCCGATTTTCAAGTCTGGTAGTAAAAAAGACATAGAAAACTATCGTCCTATAAGCAAGCTAGCTTCTATTCCAAAGATTCTAGATAAAATTGTAAAAACTAAAATGTATTGCATTATGAAAAATCACATTTCAAATTTTCAGCATGGATTTTTTAGTGGCCGTTCAACTTTCACAAACCTGGCCTGTTTTTCGAAAAAATGTTTTGATACATTGGAAAAACATTGTCAAATGGATTTGGTGTACACGGACTTTGTAAAAACCTTTAGTAGAGTAAATCACCAAATTTTAATTGCTAAATTAAAAGCATATGGTTTTGATCGAATTTTACTTAAATGGTTTGCGCCTTATCTTAGCGGTAGAAGGCAGATAGTTAAAATAGGTGATGTTGAATCTTATCCTATAATTGTTTATTCAGGCGTTCCTGAAGGCAGTCATCTTGGCCCACCTCTGTTTGATTTATTTATAAACGATTTTCCATCTGTTTTATCTGCATCAGAATGCCTAATGTTTGCAGATGATGTAAAGTTTTTTAAAGTTGCTAATAATTTAAATGATTGTTTCGAGTTTCAAAAAGATATTTATATGTTTGAATGTTGGTGTAGGCAAAATGATCTGCTTCTTAATTTATCAAAGTGCTCCATCTTAACGTTTTCTCGTAAACTCAACACAATAAATTTCGATTATTACATTAACGGTTCTAATTTGTGTAGGGTTGATGAAATAAAAGACTAAGGAGTTATTTTTGATAATAAACTTACCTTTGAGCCCCATGTCACTCATATTGTATCCAAATCAAACTCTATGCTTGGATTTCTCAAAAGAAATTCTACAGATTTTAAGGATCTGTATACATTAAAAGCTTTGTTTTGTTCTATTGTTCGTCCATTACTCGAGTATAATTGTATTATTTGGAACCCAAATTCAAAAAAGTTATGTGACAGAATCGAGAGAGTTCAAAAAAACTTTCTTAGATTTGCATTGAAAGAATTTCCTTTATCTGGGAGTACTGATACAAATTATCATAGCAGATGTCTTTTGCTCGGAATGCAAACTCTTGAGTCGAGGCGTAGAATGTATAGTGTTTTGTTTATTCGTGATATTCTCTGAATTGATATTGATTGCTCTGATTTAGTATCTTACATAAATATATATGCTCCAAGTCGGCCACTTAGGATGAGACAGTTTATTTTTGAGGTTCCTCATTCTACTAATTATGGGCAGCGGGAACCAATTTCCCATTGCTGTAAATTATTTAATATATATTATGAAAGCCTAGATGTTTTTTTGCCTAGATGTCAATTCAAAACTCTAGTTTTAAATTTGCTTCAAAATTCTTAAAATTATTTATTTGTAACTTGCTTTAAATTTAGTCTTAATTTAAAAAAAAATTGATTAATTATCTTAGCGAAATCTGTGGATTGATTATCGTAGATTTGAATAAATAATAATAATAATAATAATAATAAATATATTTAATTTTTTATTCGGATCACAATCGGAAAGTTAAACTTCTTCAATTCCGTTTCCCACCAAATGTAAGGAGCTTAAAGTTTTGATGTTACCAAGTTTAACGACTTGTTCGAAGTCCAAGTGTTTTGAACGATGCAAGTCCAGTGCACGCAAATTCTTGAATATTTCCATACAATAGACTGGTGTCAGTTCTGAGATATCATTCTCTAGCAATCCAATTGCTAAAATATTTGGCCATAGCTTTGCAGTCGTTTAACATCACCCCTCAGTAGTCAGACATTTTGATATGATATTTGCTTTTGCAATATCTTTTTTTAATATTGTCTGGATTCAAAATATAATGATGCAAACAGTAGTGCTAACCCGTTTAGAGTCAGGAAGTGCAAAAATTTTCATAAAAAAATGAAAAATAAACGAAAAACTGGGTAATGTCATGAACATTATTTTGTGCCATGGCCGAACGGCTTGACTCAAAGACAAAATTTTTGCACTTCCTGATTCTTAATGAGTTAGCGCTACTATTTGCATCATTACATTTTGAATCCAGACAATATTAAAAAAAAGAAAGACTTGTTCACTTCACTATGAAGATTACATAGATTCCATCTATGGTTGATTTAACCAAAACAAACAAACTTATCATCCGAAAAGCCTCTGATCATATTGCCCAATCGATTTGCCTTTTTAGAATTGTTTCTTGCCACGCGCTGCCGCAGTGAATTATTTCAAGTGTGATGGTTTCGTAGTATGGTGCAGCTTTTGGAAAGCAGTCTGCGGAACTGTTCATTTAAGTCTTTTGCAAAACTGTCGCCACCTGTGGAAAAATTCGTCATAATCCACAAGAAATTATCTTTGAGGGTTCTTTATTAACTTTTATGAGAAGCCTGTGTTTGCATCAGCAACATACTCTCTCTGATTTAAGTTGGGCCCATTTATTTTGTTTCTTCTTTCTTTTTAACATCTGTAAACCACTTCAAGCCGTGTTTTTTTATCTATGTCATGAAAGGGGCAAATTGTCCAAGCTTTCAAAGCTCTTTATTTCTTAGTCTTCACTTATTTGACTTGATCACCATGTTTCTTTGTCCATCAACAGGATTTAAGGGATTAGTGTTCTCTGCAGTACTAGCAGTTTTTTTTTTCTTTCGGTAGGTGGAAATCTTCAAAAGACACTTGATAATATTCGGTATCAAGTAGTGACTTCTACCGCACTAAAACCACCTAAAATCATGACCAATCTATAAAAGATCGACAAATGATTTTAGTTTCTCAATTTTTAGTTCACATTTTGGGAAGTTTGATGATTTAATACTTTCCCATCGCTTTTAGACCATCAGCTCATGAGGCTTGGTTCTTCTTAGTCTCCGAACATTGGTACGTACATTTAAGAGTTAGTGTGACTAAGCAGTCGCTGATTGTGTGATACAGCGTGTTTTCTAATTACTTCTGTAACCATTTCTACTTGAAGGTCACGATGTAAATCGCTGTTTCTTATATACCAAGGGGCGTTTACTATTCCACGAAGGACTTTGTTTTGGAATGTTTGGATGGTTTCCGCATTTGTTTTCTTTGTACAACCCCAAAGTTGGATGCCATACGTCCAAACAGGTTTTAATACCTGCTTATACAACATTAATTTGTTTTCAATTGATAGGGCAGAGGTTTTTCCCAGTAACCAGTACATTTTTCTATATTTTAAGTTAAGTTCTTCCCTTTTTTTCTTGATGTGCTCTTTCCATTTTAGCTTTGCATCCAAAGTCATCCCAAGGTATTTGGCCGTATTGGAGTAAGGTACTACTTTACTATTAATAAGAAGTGGAACATTATTAATCTTTTTATTAGTAAAGTTTATATGCGTTGATTTTGTTTCATTGAGTCTGATACGCCACTGTTGCGTCCATTCTCTTATCTTGTCGACTGCATATTGCAGTTTTTCTGTTGCCTTTACAACGCATTTATCTGACACTAATATCGCAGTATCATCTGCAAAAGTGGCCATGATCGCATTGTTGTCCACTGGAATATCCCTTGTATACAACAAATACAGGGTTGGTCCTAAGACACTTCCTTGTGGTACGCCGGCTTTGATTTTCTTAAGTTCCGAATACTCTTGCTCGTACCGTACTCTAAAAAGTCGGTCGGTAATATATGATTTGAGTATTTTATAGAACTGCCTGGGAAGGTCCCTGTGCAGTTTGTACTCGAGCCCCAAATGCCAAACCTTGTCAAAGGCTTGAGCAACATCTAGAAATAGAGCGGAACATACTTGTTTTTCTTCAAGTGCTTTTTCAACAACATCCGTAATTCGATGTACTTGGTCTATCGTGGAATGTTTGTTTCTAAATCCAAACTGATGATTTGGTATTAGTTTTCGTTCTTCTATTATTTTGCTTAGTCTATTTAAAAGCAGTTTTTCGAAAACTTTTGCCATAATTGGTATAAGCGATATTGGTCTGTAAGATGTAACTTCGGTTGGTGGCTTACCTTGCTTTGGTATAACAATGACTTCTGCAATTTTCCAATGATGTGGAACATAACGGAGCTTAAGGCATGCATTTATTATGTATTGGAATTTTTTGAAGGCTATTGTTGGCATTTCTTTCAAGACCTGAGCCGTAATTAGATCATACCCGGGTGATTTTTTATTTGATAACTTGTGATGGCACATGCTTTTTACTTCTTTGAGCCTTACTAAGGGAATTTCTAAGTCATCATTTTTATTAACAAATTGTAAGTTATTTGCCCCTGCACAGCTTTCCACAGTGAGTAATCAGTAGAAGCATCCGTCGTCAAACTTTCAAGAAAACTGCTAAGTGAATCATTTTTGAATTCATAGATTCTTTTTTTCAATTCGTTATTTAGTCGATTAAATACTCTCTTATCGCCCGGAAATCTCGAAGTTTGCCATTTTCTTCGAGCCCTTCTTTTTTTCAATATTAACTATGTTATTTCTACAGGGTATTTTATTTCTGTTTCTCTTCTGTTCAAAATAGTTGGCGTGCTTTCTTCTGCAGCCTGTTGCACATCAGCAATAAATTGTTCAACTTCGTGGTCAATTTGTTCACTAGTTTCCATTGGGGATCTAAGGTCAATAAAACTTTCCAGTTTTACTTTAAATTCCTCCCAATTTGTTCTTTTATTCACGAGCTTTGGATTACTTTTTTCTTTTATATCTACTTCACTCAGTGATAAAATAGCTGGAGTATGATCTGATGAAAGATCGCAACTACCTACAACACTTACATGATTTCGCTTTATACCTTTGGCCACGAAAAAGTCTATAATTACTAGCAGTGATTTCACTTTTTAAAGGCAAGGTCATTGCAGAAAAATTCAAATGGTTTGTAGAAACACTCCATTTTCAAATCTGCTGATGGATAAAATAAAAGTCGTCGTAATCTAATATAATGGTATTGAAACTCTGTTACTCCCCTTAAACATTTAAATTACAAAATAATACTTTACATTTAAATTTATTAAAAAAAAAACAAAAAAAGTTACAATAAAAATAAAAAAAGATACTTTATCCTTAATGCATTAGAATTTCCGTTTGCACCAAGCGGTTGTTTGTATCACCGGGCATTCGGTATGGAACAGTTGCAGCCAAGTTTGTTAATGCTTTTGCTTTTTCTCGTAAATGCGCCAATTGCTGTAAAATCAAAACTAAATATTTTCAAATTAGAGACAAAATAAACAAAAAAGTCCAATTACCCTGTCTCTTCCACTGTCAATAAAACCACCTCCTTCCTTTCTACGAATACTCTTATACTGACTGTAGAAAATGCCCATTGTTTCCAAAATAATATCAAGATAAACTTTACATATTTCACCGCCAATACGTTTGAAATTATTTACAGAATCTTCTAAATCAGTCAACGAACAAGTTTTGTAATGGATAAAATTTCCAATGCCAAATGATACTTTTTCTCATGATAGAAATCAAAGAACTGAACCAATTCGTTTAATAGACTAAAAGTGGCAATGTTTTGAGGTTCACATTCAATTTTGTTGCCTAAGGAATACATAAATTAATACATAATTGTTTCCGAAATAATTATCAATTTACTTTTTAGTCTGTCTCTGAAATCAGCAGCCATAACTTGCAAGCGCTCTCTAAGTGAGTCCTTTTTAGAACTTTGGTGTACCACTTGCGATAAAAGAATTGAAATATAACGCAGAGCATGACCTTGCATGTATTTTTTTTTTATAAACTTTTTAGAAAGATTTTCAACGAAGTTTATTTATTTTTACTTACCCCAGCACTGCCAAACATTTTAATCGCATCTTCAAACATTCCCTTTCAACCAGATCGTGAAATTCGTGTATCGAATTCGACAAATTTAAACGGTTGAAAGAGTCCCCTTAAATAATAATGTATTACAATCAAATCTTAATCTGCATTTGAAGTTATTCTTAAAACCTACCCTGAAAGAATACCATTGGGTTGCATTTTACCAAAAATAAGGTCATAGTTTCGACATTCAATTCCTTAATCACTGACACAAATAAGGAATAAATTGCGTCCTTCGGGATCTTTGAGATTGCGCAGAAAAATGAAATACTGTATGGCTTCAACTGGATCAGTGATTTCAATTTTTTTCACATACAACATTACCAATCGAGCAATATTAAGTCTTCGCATTGGATTGGATCCTCTATATTGACGGACAGTGCAACACATACAAATTTATTGTCTGATTTTAACTTACATAAAGGTTCCTGAACAATTCTGGTTCATCCAAGCAAAAACAGCTCATTGAGAGCAAGTACAATATGAACAGCATGTGTGCGATATTTTTCAGTACACGATAAAAATTCAATTACAGCTTCAAATTGTCCAGTTAAAGCCAACACTTGAAGCCGTTCCCCAGCATTAAAGTGTTTTTCTCCATATTTTTCCAAAATCATTGTTTGCAGATCCCAATAAGTTAGGATCTCTGAGTTATCTGGTGAATCAGGTCGCAGTATTGATAATTGAAACCAGAGAAAGTCATGTGTGGTCTTGTCTACTTCTAAATGTTGTTCATTAACATCACAACCGGCAATTATGCATTAAACCTTTAAACAAATAAAGAAACGTCATAATGGTTTTTTATATTATCAGTTTTGAATTAATTTTCTGCTCGGGTTTGTGATTTTGTCCTCTAAAACTTGAATGAACTCTTCATAGCCAGCCCTGAAGTATATCATTCATTTTAAATAAACTAAAAAAAAATGGTACACCTAAGATATTAATACTCACCCTCCCATTTGCATGCAACTCAGAGCTGATTGTAAATCCCCACACCGCATACCATTAGCCAAAGTGGTTCACCTTCGATGGTAACATCTTGAAGCCAAAACAAGATCCCTGAGAGATTGAGAGTCAATCCAACGAAAGAAGAAACCAAATTAAATATATTTGGAACGCCACCTCTTTGAGCTTCTCGTAGATTTCCACTAATAATTGTAGTATTATAGGTCTATGTTGCAGAAGAAAACGATGCATCAGCATAACTGATTCACGATACTCGCAAAAGATTATCACCCGTGCATCTTTATTGCTCTGTGAAAAAGAAAACTATTTGCTTATTCAATAATGGGAGAACCGAAACACACCTCAAAGTTTGCCAACTTATTTTCTCTGGCTATTTCAAATTTGGGATGACCAAAGTCAATGTTCAGGCCAGGTGTATTGCTGCTATTTCTTCTCGAACTCTTTCGATGAGACGACGCAGATTGGGTAGCAAAACTACCACAAATGTAGGTCCACCTTCTTTAGTCTCATTGAAATTATTAAGATATACCCTAAGGCCATGATCTTCGAGAAATTCTATGGCATGGCACACACTGATGCAAATGCAAAAATCTGAATTCAGTTCTTTGCGATAAGACACTCTGTCGTTTTGAGTCATTTCACGAAATCGTTTTTGTTCCATCACAATCCAATTCTTAAGTCGGCCAGAAATCAGTCTGTTTTCTATTAAATTTCGTATGTGACATGTGAGTATCTGCTATTTAGAGAAGTTCAATGCGAATTTCACTCATTTTAGTTCCAAGGTCAACAACTATAACTTTTAATTGGCTTTTGTGCACATACGAGACTACATCGACAAAATCTTCTATTCGCACTTCCAAATTTGAGATGAAAAGGTTGCGAATGACTTCCTCGACATCTTCTTTGGTGTATATCCACTATCCAGTTATATATAGAGATCAGTGGTTTGCATACATTTGTATTTGTATTTTTTTATTTCTCTTGCCTTTTAACTCAAGAATTATTGCTACAAGAGTAAAAAAAAAACGATAGTAATGACATCCTACGAGCAGTATTTGAAACTTACACATGATTTCTCTATGTGTATAAATTCAATGACGGAAACTCAATGAATGTATATTAAAAATATAAAAAAAATATTCTAAGCAAACAAAAACACTATCGAAAGAAATGTTTCGTTTGTTCGCGATATAGAAACCAGTCAACCTGTCTTGCATTAGTTAAATGTCAAATCATGAACTGCCTAGTAAAGAAAACTGAAACTTACTCGGTAGATGACAGAGAAGTAGTTGGCAATACAGATAGCAGGTGGAGTAGTCAGCGTGTAATGAACATAATGTGCATTTCGTTGAATCTCGTTAGGCATGAGGTGTCAGGTGTGCGATCTGAATTGCATTTGACATTGCCAAAGTTATTGAAAATGGCACTAACCCAGAAAGACCTAGAGCATTAAATGATCCGATTTATAAATCAATAAATGATGCATTTTTAACTCTTGAAATTAAGTGAAAACAAATGATTTTGGAAGATAGTTTTATTTTGACAGTACTCTTTCTTGTATATAATTAATTTTTATCCGACTGCCAAATGCCAACAGCTGCTGTCAAATTTAAATATGCAAGAACGATTCATATTACATTTCGCACAGCTCAAGCTTACCGAGACTCAACAAAATGTGCATGTGTCCATTATAGCCAATGCCAAACAATTGTGTGTTTTCTCATGTCAGATAATTCAATGGTGACCAAAAATCCATCATTTTTTTACACTTATAATTCAATTTTTATTTTTCATTTTACTTAAGACTACTTAAACGCTAGACAAAAACCTTAAAAACTAGCTTACAGAATAACTTAACTAACTTACTGGCCCAATGCGGGCGCAAGTTACATGGCAACACCTTCAGACAACGTACCAAGCAACATGAGTCAAGTTACACAGCAACACCTTCAAGAGTGGCATAGAGAAATTATTGATGAGCGACAACATACCCAGCAACATGAGTCAATGAATTGATCCTCTCTTATCACAATCGAAACCAGCGTCGTTTTGTTGCTAAGCAGTGTTTGCAATCAAGGCCAATTTCTCATCTTAATCCAACCCAAGCCAAGCTGTATGTTTTTTTCCACTTTTTTGCTTCATTCTTTCTTGAACCAGCAATGAGTTCTCATATTATCATATAACTTAAATATCGATTGTATACCTATAACGTAAAGAAAATAAAGAAAATTAAATTATATAAAACAGATAAAATAAACAATTCTATTAAATTGATTTGGGAATTTATAACAGGCGCAGTCGTACTGGGAAAACTACATCCAGACATCCTAAATAGTGAACATCTCGAGTAGCTAAACTTGGACTGGATAAAGTTGGAGCTCACTTCAAAGGAATATTGGAGTGATGGTTTTCTAACCTTAAGCACCGTGGACTGAAGCAAAGATTAGTGAGCCGGACTGGATAAAATTGGAGCCTTAAGCACCTTGGACGGAAGCAAAGATTAGTGGGGTAAGTTCAAGTGAATGAATTCATTGGTTCCTTATGCCCTCAATACGTAGACTTAAAACTCAGAAAAATAGTTTTCGAAGTACGCTTTTCACACCAAGTTGGGTTGTACAAAAAATTTGTCTCAACAAGAAAGTTATTCAATATCACATAAAATCATTAAAAGAATCCTATTCAGATAAAAAAATGTTTCCTAATTATAATGTTGCTAATGAAATCTATAATTCCCTTCGGATTCCGGATGCAATTAAAGATGTTCCAACTTTTGATGGAAATACTAGATTGTTTTTCGAATTCATTGCTAACGTTGATGAAGTATTAAGTCTTATGCCTGGATTAAATGCAAACCCTGGTTATCAGAAAGTAATTTTAAGAGCTATACGAAATAAAATTATTGGACCTGCCAACGAAGCCTTAATTATGTACGGAGCACTTGTTAATTGGGAAGACATTAAACATAATTTAATCACTCATTTCTCTGATAAAAGAAATGAAACAAATTTGATCAGATTCGACAAGGTCAATCGTCTGTAGAAACTTTTTATTCAAAAATTGTCGAAACTCTTACTGCTATGATGAATCATTTAAAGGTCCATGAAACGAATCAAAGCGTTGTCGAATCTAAGCAAACACTTTACCAAGAAATGGGTCTTAACATCTTTTTGTTCGGTCTTCGAGAACCTTTAGGTTCAACGATTAGATCAATGCGTCCAACTAAACTCACTGATGCCTTCAATTTTTGTAAACAAGAAGAAAATTATAATTATTTCCAAAATACTCAGTACAGTACACAGACACAATTTGCGCAATCAAATACAAAAAACTTTTTTCAAAAAAACAATATACAAACACAAACAAACCGAAATTTTAACGCGTATAATAATTGGTCAAGCAATCAGAATCCAAATTATAGATACAACAATTACCGAGGAAACAACAACAACTACAATAATAACTTTTTACAAAATACAACTAGGCAAAATTCTGATATGAGACAAGATAACATTCCAGGTACTTCGAGACAAACAAACAGCAATTCATTAAGAAGCAATAATAATTTTAATTCCAATTATTCAGTTCCAAGTCATCAGACTTATATGAGTAGGAATACATATCCTGAGCCAATGGATACTTACAGCGGAAATACGATAAGAAGACCAAACGAAAATCGTAATAGTGGACAATTTTATAATATTGAAAGTCAAACCGTAGAAAATAATTACCCAACAAACAACCTTCCTTTAAATTCAAACGTAGTGGACGACAGAAATTTTCAAATAACAGCCTCGGGAAATCAATCGGATATTTAGATCTTAGTATTCATAACACAAATCTCCTTCCATACGTTAATATCAAAAGTTTATTCAACAAAAATTTAAAATTTTTAATTGATACCGGAAGTAACAGATCGTTTATTGATCCAGATGTAATAAGAGATATTAATATAGAAACAATTAATCCTTTAATAATAAAAACAATTAACGATAAGAAAATAGTTGACAAACAAATAAAAATAAAAAACTTCTTAGAATTTAACACCAATAAAACTCTTACGTTTATTCTTTTCAAATTTCACAATTACTTTGATGGATTGATTGGAACAGATATTATGAAACAACTTTCAATGAAAATAGACTTGCAAAATTCATTCTTAGAAACCGAAAATATCAAAATTCCATTAGCCTTCAAACAGAACTTAATTTCAAATAGCTATGTTGTTCCAGAATACAGTAAGCTTATTTGCCACCTTCCTGTAGACGTAAAATCTGGAAATATTTTTATAAAGCCTACAATAATAAAAGAAAATCAAAGCTAAAGATTGGTATTCAAACATAGAAGTTGTTAACACTTCAGATAATTCTCAAACATTTATAATCGAAGAACCAATAAAAGCTTTAAACTTTTCTTCAGAGGAGTATATTGAAGTCAACAATTTTTCATTTTCTAATCAAATAAAATATAGTTCAAACATCCAAGATTGTTCAAACATTTTGGAAGCTTTAAAGTTAAATAACTTAAATTCAGAAGAAAAAAAAGCTATTTATAATTTATGCAATCATTACAAGGATATTTTTTTCAAAGAAGGTCAAATTTTGAGTCCATCAAATTTAACAAAACACGCAATTTCAACAACAGACAACATCCCTATTTATTCCAAGACCTATCGCTATCCTCACATCCATAAAAAAGAAATTCATGCACAAGTTTCGGAAATGCTCGATTAAGGCATTATTAGAAACAGCTTTTCTCCTTGGTCATCACCGATATGGATAGTGCCAAAAAAACCGGATAGCATGGGGAATCGTAAGTGGCGACTAGTCATCGACTATCGCAAACTTAATGAAAAAACAATTGGCGATAAATATCCTTTGCCGAATATAACGGATATATAAGATGGGCTAGGTAGATGTATGTATTTCACTACACTTGACCTCGCTTCTAGTTTTCATCAGATAGAGATAAGAGAAGAAGACATTCCGAAGACAGCCTTTTCATTTGATAGTGGTCATTTTGAGTTCCTCCGCATGCCATTCGGCTTAAAAAATGCGCCGTCCACATTTCAAAGAGCCTTGGACAATGTCTTAAAAGGATTAATCGGCAAAAATTGTCTTATTTATATGGACGATATAATCGTTTTCTCGACCTCTCTCCAACAGCACATAGAAAATTTAAGATCTGTTTTTGAAAGACTTAAGTCTGCAAACCTAAAAGTTCGTCTAGAGAAATCCAACTTTCTTCAAAAAGAAGTTTCTTTTTTGGGTCATTTGATAACTTCCGATGGTGTTAGGCCAAACCCCGAAAAAATTAGGGCTATTACAAACTTCCCCATTCCCAAAACTTCAAAACAAATCAAGTCATTCTTAGGGCTTTTGGGATATTATAGAAAATTTATCCGCGACTTTGCCCACCTCACTAAACTTCTGACTGAGTGCTTACGTAAACAAAATAGCATCAAAATAGATTCGAGATACATAAATTGCTTTGAAACTTGCAAAGCTCTTCTATGTAACGATCCTATTTTACAGTATCCTGACTTTAGTAAGCCGTTCGTCCTTACAACGGACGCTAGTAATGCGGCACTGGGAGCAGTGCTGTCGCAAGGTTCTATAGGTTCAGATAAACCGATTTGTTTCGCAAGTCGGACCTTATCTAAAAGCGAGGAAAGTTACAGCACTATAGAAAAGGAACTTCTTGCCATAGTATGGGCTACAAAGTACTTTCGACCATATTTATACGGCAGAAAATTTGTAATTGTAACCGACCACAAGCCTCTTACTTGGCTCTTTTCATTGAAAGACATGAATTCCAAGCTCATACGATGGAGGTTACTACTTGAAGAGTTTGACTTTACTATTACTTATAAAAAGGGGAAACAAAACTCCAACGCGGATGCTCTGTCAAGAATAGAAATACATTTCGGTGAGACTAATGACACAGACAATCTCGAACTAATTTCTGTTCAAAACAATGTAGATGAGCAAGACGCTGTGTCTACTGTGCATTCTGCGCATGAAAATATGAACGATGGAATACCAATATCTGAACGACCACTTAATGAATTTTCAAACCAAATTATATTCAGACAAAACAAAAATATAAAAAATCTTAACCCAAAAATGATTATTTTATTTAAACGAAAAAAAAGAATAATAATTGAATACGATAATATTAATGATGAGTCCGTAAAAGTCCAAATTTTTAAAGATTTTCTTTGTACAAAAAGAGTGTCAGCCATACTTGCCGATGACGAAACATTTAAAAACATTCAATCAGTCTTCTCACAATATTTCAGCAATAATAAACATATAAATTTAGTGCGATGCAATGTTCTTTTGGAAGATGTGTCAGAAAAAGATCTACAAGAAAAAATTATAAGAGACTACCATTCATATTCAAACCATAGAGGTGTAGTTGAAACATTTAATCATTTGAGAAGATCATATTTCTTTCCAAATATGAAAAATTTAATAACGTCTATCATAAATTGTTGCGAGATTTGTCAAATACAAAAATATGATCGACAAAGGAAACCTCTTAAATTCGAAATAACACAAACACCTTCAATGCCATTAGAAATAGTGCACATTGATATTTATTCGGTCTGTAAGGAAAATTTTTTCACAATTATAGACAAATTCAGCAAATTCGCTTCAGTTTATTTACTACCTTCTCGTAATAGCATTAGCGTTATAAGATCCCTCAAACATTTTTTTTCTCACCACGGCATTCCTAAGATTCTAGTTTCGAACAATGGCAGTGAATTCATTTCTTTAACTTTTAAAGAGTTCCTTGAAATACATAATATTGACCATCATAAAATATGTGCCAAAAGCTCTAATGGTAACTCACCTATAGAGAGATTTCACTCAACATTGACCGAAATAATAAGAATAATAAAATGACAGGATGCAAACAAAACTGTAAGTGAAGTTATAGACGAAGCAGTGATTACTTATAACAATAGCATACATTCAACCACCAAATTATCTCCATTTGAATTATTAAATGGACACTATAGTAAAAGAAATCCTTTGATTATTAGAGAGAATACAAAAACAGAGCAAGAATATTTACTTCGACATATACAGAATTACAAAAAATTATCAGAAATAGTTCAAAAACGCAGCTTAAATGTCAAACATAACATTATTGAAAAACGAAATAAAAATTGATTCGATCCACCTAATTATACACAAAATGAGACAATATACGAGTTAGATGACATACGGAACAAGTTGGCACCGAGATTTACAAAGCATAAAGTTGTTAAGAACCACAAAATAACTATATATTCAAATAAACGCAAAGTTCATAAACAAAAAATTAGAAGTAAACAAAAAAAAAAACAAAAAAAAGTTAAATTAATATAATAAATGATGCCCCAATTAGTTTTTGTTTCATATGATCAATAAATGTAGCCTATACACATATTGCTACAAATGTATACCTGTACGAACACAATTAATTTAACTAATTCCTTCACCTATTTTGTATTTGGTCACTATGGCATATACTTACTATTTTTTTCAATCTCCATTTTTCACTCTAATTTTAAAATTTATATATGAAAAAGCGATACTTCGATTATAGAATCTTGAGTGTGAATATTTAAGTTAAGTTACTCTTACTTTCCCTTAAACCAATTCATTTTTATGAGCTCTACTAATCCGCTGCAACATAAGAGGAGCAATAATTCGTTGAAGTAGTTATGACTGGACTTTCAACATTATTCTGAACTTAACTCACTCATTCATTAAGTTCATACTCAGAGGGTAGGAGTTACATGGCAACACCTACAGACAACGTACCAAGCAACATGAGTCAAGTTACACAGCAACACCTTCAAGAGTGGCATAGAGAAATTATTGATGAGCGACAACATACCCAGCAACATGAGTCAATGAATTGATCCTCTCTTATCACAATCGAAACCAGCGTCGTTTTGTTGCTAAGCAGTGTTTGCAATCAAGGCCAATTTCTCATCTTAATCCAACCCAAGCCAAGCTGTATGTTTTTTTCCACTTTTTTGCTTCATTCTTTCTTGGACCAGCAACGAGTTCTCATATTATCATATAACATAAAATATCGATTGTATACCTATAACGTAAAGAAAATAAAGAAAATTAAATTATATAAAATAGATAAAATAAACAATTCTATTAAATTGATTTGGGAATTTATAACTCGCTCTAAATTATGCTATAACTGTATATGAAAAATGCCTTTCGGTGCTTAAATTTAATTTAATTAAAATTCAATATTACTTAAAACTAAACCAGAAAATTCTTAAAACCTCGTTTTTCTATATCTTTATCTTATGTTAAACTTAAAACTACCCTAAAAACAATCCAACATCCAGTCCATGATATGGTCATCGCAATCATGATTTTTCGGGTGGATTAAAATTGTGTCATTCGATGACAATCGGCCTGTCATCATAATAATCCAATGGATACCATCAATCTCACATTCAATTCATGATCCAGTCATCGCAATTCACCCAGTTTCTCCACAAGAGTAAATTCACATCTAACTTCTCTTACTCAATACCGTCCACGATCCAGTGATTTTTGTTTACTGGGCAAATTATGTCTTGTCATAACCATCAGCCTGAATTTGTCAGCTAGCACATTTTATACCAAATTAATTTTATCATCGTGCTTCTGGCTGTCGTGGACGCTCAAGGAAAATTTATATACATTGACGTGGGTGGAAATGGCAGTTTTAATGATGCCCATATATACAAAAACAGTAAGCTTATACAAAGAACTTAAATCTGGAAAGCTCCACATTCCAGACCCTTCGCAACTAAAGGTCCAGGATATACTTACCTCTTCTTTTTTTTATGGGTGATGATATATTTGGTCTCGAAACGAACTTAATGAAGGGCTTTGACACCAATGCAAATCTTTCCACCCCACAAAAAGTCTTTAATTATACATTGAGTAGTTTCAAGGTTCCAAATATTTCACCGAACAATGAAAGTGACGGTGGATAAGTGTTTTGTCGTCATTAAGACATGTTGTGGGCCCCACAATCATATTTCAGTCTCTATAAGAAAATTTCCAGAGGAGCAAGAAATTAAGAATTTTCCGCAAGCGTGGTAAGTTTAGAACCGCAAAGTGAGTCACGACAAAACGTTAGTAGTTATATATTTTCGTGTAAAATACGAGATAATTTAATAATGCATTGTGCCTCTGACGGTGATGAACAATACCAGTGGGCAAAACTAAATACAAGAAATTAAACTTACAAGCAATTGTTTATTTGTTTCTTGTGTTTGATATTTGCGACACCAGCATTCAGTTTTATTCAGACCAGTCATATAACAACACAAAACCGAATGTTTGCCGGTTTAATTCGAGATCATTAATATCATCGGAGAAAGAAGAAATAAAATGAAAACTCATACATTTTATGACAATTTTATTTAATTATTTTTAATTTAATTTTTAAAACATGCATTTTAAGTCTGCAATGAAAAAAAAATTGATGAATTACGTATATGTTTTGTTATGTTATCTATTTGATTATGGTTTCTTATCATAAATAGTTAAATGAAATAAAAAAAGATTCCGTCTTTCTTAGCTCAAATTGAGGTATAGATGATGTTCTTTCCATTTCGATAATAATATAGAATTTCTCATCATCAATGTACAAAGATCCCTTAGCTGAAAGGCAATAATTTTATGTTGGTTATGGTATAATTTAGAGCGCCTTCCTCCTTATTTTGAGAAAATGTCTTAGTTTTTATTTTGAGAAAATGTCGACGAGGAATGTGGATGGGTTGTGACAAATTATTACATTTTTTTAGGAATCTTTAAGAGAAGCAACAGCAGGAAGCAACAAACTGGAATCATTTGATTTGATCAATAAACAGCTTCGTGACTTTAAGAGAATAAAACGTAAAGCATGTGGTAGGTACAGTGAATCAAAAAATCTATCTGATTATGATGCTTTTAGTAATTTACGTAAAGATTTTGTAGTTCTTAGCAATTTTCTTTACAGAGCTTACATAATATTTTATTTTGTTTTATAGATTAATTTCTGTTTTTTTTTCTATTTCTTTTAATATATTTTCTTTCAATTTTAAAATGGTTTGCTCTGCAAAAGATTGTACAGATGACTCAAACTATCAAAAACTGTTTGCTTGCTTTGGACCCTGTGGTAATCTTTTCCATGCGAAATTTATTGGTTCTACCAATCCATTCATAGATAAAATAGTCGCGTCTAAAATAGTGTTTTGGTATAACACCGACTGTCGCAAGATATCCTTGTGTCAAGTGTCTTTTAAATTGAATTCATTTAAAGAAAACACTTTGAAACTCTCTGTAGGTTTCTCCTTCAAACGATATGATTGATAAAGCAACGTTTACTGATGATTTAATCCAAGGACCTCCTCTTGCTTCTGCGGCATCAGTGAATGAAGTGTTTCAAGCTAAAGCTTCTTTATCTGCTCGTCGTGAAGATGCTCAGTTTTATGTTCGATTTAAATGTTACAAAAAAAAATATATTTAGCATTCTCATAAGAGAATGCAACCACTTAAATAAAACGCAAGTTTATTTTATTTTAATAGTTTACTAAGCATCCGATCCCTTACCTCTGGTGGGGGGAAATCTTCAGCTATCTATTGTTTTTCCTTTTATTTGTTGAATTGATGCTGCTTGTGTTGATTCTCCTTCCTTTTTGTTAAATTTTAATGCAGCTGGTATGGTGTACGGTGCGAATTTTGGCATGTGAACTTTTTTATAAGTCTCTCATTAATAGTTCAATAAAATCGTAAAAATTTTTTTTTTCGCGTTGTGGCTTTTCTTTAACTACCACAATCCGTTTGAGTAATTAACTTTTTGAACTTTAATATAAATATATTTTTTTTTTGTACATATATATTTTTTTTTCAGTTAAACATTCCCTCATGGGATAAATAAAGATGGTCCTTTCGGATCTTGACTTTAATGTTTTTCACTGATTTAATTTTAATTTTGTCCAATACCTTTTGGTTATTTTAGTTAACCGGTATTTCACTATTTAAATTAGTATGGACTATTTTTTTCTGATATCCCGAATTAAACTTTTAAAAAAGTAAGATGCGTATTTTAACTATGGATCTTTCGGGATCCTACCACGACTGCGCCAGTTTTATGTTCGATTTAAATGTTACAAAAAAAAATATATATTTACCACTTAAATAAAACGCAAGTTTATTTTATTTTAATAGTTTATTAAGCATCCGATCCCTTACCTCTGGTGGGGGGAAATCTTCAGCTATACGAAGTTCAGTTAATACTAAAATCTTACAATGGTCAAGTCAACCTATTTATACTTATATTATGCTTATGCAGCAATTCTGCATATCTAGAATAATTATTTCATCATTTATCTTTGCATAATGAAATCCTAACGATTTATTGTTATCTTTCTTTGTTTGGATGCACACTTGTGCATCTGATTTAATTTCATTGCAAACTGCTTATATGACAAAATGATCATAGAAGATACTTTGTATCTTCTTTATTGAAAGGGTGTTTTAAATATGATTATAATTGAATGTGAGGGTGTTCTGAGAACGTAACTCCTCCCCCCTTAAGTTTGATGCTCTCCTGAGAATCTAAAATTATGTTTTCAATTTTGACTTTTTTAGTTTCTTTGTATTTAAAATATAATAGCAAAATTGCAATTGTAATTATTATGAGTGTTATACTGCTGTATGGTATAATATGTTTTACATTATTATTGTATTTCAATTCTTGTAAAGCTTTTAAATTTTGCATGTGACTTATATGTATATTATCTAATGTAAGATTTATATGTGATATATTCAATGTGTTGTACAATGGAATAACAATATTTTGCTTGAATGTATCTTTTTCATTATTGTATATAGTTGTATTTATCTCTATGTTACATTCTTTAAAATATATAAGGTTGTTTTTAACAATTGTATATTCAATGTTATTACAATAGTTATTTAGACTTGTTTTGAAAAGGTTTTTAGTTAAAATCAGTCCATCTTCTAACTCAATTAATTCTTGATCTTTATTTAATCTTATTTTACAATTCCCATATTTTGTCTTGTACAAATTTTGGATACATATATTAAGTTTTTACATATTTTATTTCATTTTTTTCGTATATTGTTTCGTTGTAAATTATAAAGTTATATTTAGATATTTCGATTTCAAATCCTTTATTATTAAGTATAGATAAAATCATTATACTTTCATATTTAGATGTATTTTTAAAACAAAAACTAATTGGTTGATTCTAGTAAGTAGGCTGCTTTCTATATGTTCTAATTTGTTGATTGAGATATTAAATCTTCTGTTTTCTTCGTTTGTCAAGATATTTCTGCCTCAAATGCCTAATCGTGAAAAAACTATGTTGTCTTGTAACTTTTCTATTTCATTATTTAATAACATGAGTTCGCATCGATCTGTCGAAGTGATAAGACGTGTCTATTACAGTGCAATTACTTGTGTTCTTGTTAATATTTAGCGTGGCTCTGCCCGCTAGTATTTAATTTTCTCCAGAGACAGTGACTCTTAAAAGTGGAAATTATTTAAAAATTTAGTTTAGATATTCCAGCTAACATGCTGGAAAGTGAAAATCAAAAAACTAACGCACGTTCTTCCACATGCGAAAATCTCCCAGGCAACTTGCATACAAATGTGCAAAAAAATAAAAACGATCAAAGTGTAATTAAAAAAAAAATTACCGGAGACATACTCTCTGATACAAGAGTGAATTCAACAAATTCACCATACTCCATCTCTGCAGTAGCAAGCAATGCTGCTGAAAAAATTTAAATCCCTCTTATCTCACTAATCCAAACCTGTTTGGAAAAACTGATAACGCTCAAATAAACAAAGAGCAACACGCAAATCAAGGCCAAGCCATGGTTGCATCAGACAGTGAGGACTCACTTCATGGGCAAATGGAGTGGACAACAGTCTTGAAGAATCTTAAACGATCGGCAAATAATTATCAACCAAATAATGGGAAAAAATCAAAAAATAAGAACGATAATAATTTATCTCTGAATCCATTCGATTACGGCAATCTATCCAACAACGCGTTTGCACCATTATTAGGTCTTGGATCATCACCGCTACCAGAAGCTTCTACATCTGGCAATAAGTCTAATCTGCCTACTAAAAAACCTACTAACGCACCATTAAATGAAAATATTGAAAATCATCAATGTATTGTAAAAAATGTATCATTCTGCCCGCCAATTTTTATTTTTGGGGCTAACTGTGAAATATTAAGTCAAGTGGTAGAACTCGCTGCTACCGAATGTAAAGTAACAGATCTTAAACATAAGTTCATTAATATAGGTTATAAAAAAACGAAAGTTTATGTCAACAATTCAAATGTTCATAAAATTATTATTGAAAGATTACGTGATACTGGGATCGGTGCATACTCCTTTCCTTCTAAAGAAAACAAACGAATTTCTTTTTTACTGAAAGGTCTCGATGGGGACACGCCAATAGAAAGGGTTAAACAAGCCTTAGATAAAGCTGCTCCAAATGTAAAAATTTCGAAAATTACTTCTTTTTCCACAGCTAGAACTAAAGAACTGAATGTTAAGCTTAATATTTTTTCTGTACAATTAGAACCAGGGGAATCCGTCAAAGATCTCACGTGTATCAGATACTTACTTTTTCAACGTGTTCATTGGGAAAAAAGACATGGAAAGTCTGTGATAAGGTGTTTCCGCTGTCAAAGGTTTGGGCATTCTGGGGAATGCTGTTCGTATATTAGTAGGTGCGTAATGTGTGGTGAATCACATGATTCAGAAGCCTGCATTACAAATTTCAAAACTCTTCAAGAATCTAACAAAGGTGTACCAATACCTAAGTGTGTTAACTGTGACGAAGCTGGTCACGCAGCGAGTTACATGGGCTTTCCTGCATACTTAAAATACAAAAACAAAAAAGATGCTCTGGCGGATAGAAACAGAAGATCTACCCAGGAAAATAGAAAAGTAGTGCAAAATAGTATACACAACTTTACAAATGCAAGTATCTCTTTTGCTGACACGGCAAAAGCATCTCTCAAGCCACCCCAATCCCGAGCTTACGTGCCCGCTACTTCAAATTCTACAAAGTCTCCATCTGGCGAACTTAATAACTTCTTAAATGAAGCCAAGAATCTTTTTAACATTTCGTTTCAAGAACTTTTAGTAAAAATACGTCAATTTTGGCCTAAATACCAACAACTCCAAACTAAAGAAGAGAAAATGTTCGCATATCTCGACTTTGTTGCTTCTATTGTTGTATGATGGATCCCACTAACATAAAAATAATATCAGCTAATTTTAATTCAATTATCTCTCACGACAGAAGACTTGCACTTGAAAACTTGCTTAAAATAAAGAAAACACAAATCTGTTTCCTATCGGAAACACGATTAAAACCTAGGCATAAACCGATATTTAATGGGTATAATATAGTACGGAATGATTCTGGAAGAGGGACTGCAATCATCTTAGAACAAAAATATAAGTATAGTGTTGTATATTTTCAAAGTGAATTGTTATCTGTAACCATAGCCACCCTAAGCTCTAACAATATTTCTGGTTTATCACGTAAAATCCTTATTAGGAGCATTTACGTTCCTTCTCAAGCTAGCGAGCCACGTCATAGAGAACTGCAGAGACTTTATACTTTCATCGAGACATTTGACGCGGCTATAATTGGCGGCGATTTTAATGCACGACAACCAATATGGGGCGATTCTAAGAGCAACAGAAATGGAGTCGTACTTCACGATTGGTTTTTTAATGGTCCATTTTTAAATACAGATTTAGTTTCTCCATTTAGCCCTACTTTTCCACGATCGTCGTCAATTCTCGATTATTTTTTGATCTCTACTTCTTTGGCATATGCACACTCTCCAGTATGTCCCACTTTTCCAACTATAGCGGATCATTTTGGGATTGAACTTGAATTCAACTTTACGGACTTCATACCACTCTTGCAACCTCCAGATACATATACTAGTTTTAAAAATACGAATTGGGAACGTTTCCGATATGAGCTGCATAATGGCATCTCTCAAATTAATACTTTAAACGAACAAAACGCGTCTAACCGTGAAATAGATTCAATCATAAGTCAGATTACCGAAAAAATCTCCTCAAGTATTGAAAGAAACTCCGAATTATGCGAAACTAAAAATTTACGTTATCATAATATCTCAGAAGTAACGAAACAACTCCTTAAACTAAGAAACATATGGTTACGACAGCTAAAGAGGCTTTTTCATCGGTATCTCAACAGAATTAATTCTGAATACCAGCAGTTGTACTCTAGAATTCAGTGTTATATTATAAAAGATAGGGTTCAACTAGAACTAAATGAAGGCTTTAAGGAAAAGTTGAAAAATATTAAACCATCCCCTCAAGCATTTAAACAAATCGACAGAATTACTGGAAGAAAGTTATTCGGAACCGATATTCGAAAAGATGTTCTCAACAATAACGGCATACTCTTACATGATGTACCCCAAAAGTTAGAAGCATTTAAAAACTTTTATTCGGAATTATATTCTGAGAACACACCAACTTTCAATTCGAGCTTAACAAATGATGTTGCAGTAAAAGTTGAGGAATTTCGCCAAACACAAACAACCCTGCCCTTAAAAACGTTTTCTTTACTAAACAATACAATAAATCTGAGTGAATCGCCGTTTACGTCCCCATATAATATTAACAACTTAAGACTTAATCTTAACAACAAAAAATCTGCAGGAGTGGATGAAATATCAAATTTTGTCTTAAAAAAATGTCCTTATTCTCTTGACGTGGCTTTGACGTCTGTATTTAACCATTGTATAAACAATGGTTACTTCCCAAATATGTGGAAAATTGCAAAATTAATACCGATAGCGAAAAGTAAAAACGCAAGAGACATCAAAGATTTCCGCTCAATCTCGTTACTTTCAAACATAGGAAAACTCTTCGAAAGAGTTCTGGCTGAAAAGCTTAACAATGTATGCGAGGATCTGACTATTATTCCCAACAATCAGTTTGGGTTCAAAAAGGGTCACTCAACAGAACACGCGTTGTTGGTTCTACACAATAAGGTCATCCAAAACTTGAGAAGCAAAAAAGTCACGCTCTAATTAGATATAGACCTTGAAAAAGCTTTTGATAGCATTTGGCATAAAAGTTTATTATTCAAATTAATTTCTTTAGGTGTTCCAAGCTGGTTAATTCGAGTTATTAAAAGCTTTTTAGAGGATAGATTTACGTCTATCTACATAGGATGCGAATTTTCTGAGGTGATTGAAGTACTCTCGGGTGTTGCTCAGGGGTCGATAATGGGTCCATTATTATTTAATATTTTTCTTTACGATTTTCCTTTTGCAGAATTTATGACTAAAGAACCATGCGGTTTACTGTATGCAGATAATACGACGATTTTAGCAAGTGATAAGAAACCAAGCACTGCCCTTTCCATATTAAAAGAAAAGATTCCAACATTAGAAAATTATTTTAAGAAATGGGGTCTAAAAATAAATGCACACAAGTGCAGTCTGACTTGTTTCAGAAACGCAAGTGGGAGGGGACACTACCTAGCTGTAAAAGAAAGCAAAGCCTTAAGTTTACAAATCAATGGGTATAACATACCTTTAAAGAATGAACCCAAAATATTAGGAATAAACCTTCACAATAGATTCGTGTTCAACAAACATGCCAGAAAAGCCCTTGTGAAAGTGAAAATGGTGACATCGAGCTTAAAACCTTTGCTTAATTCTAAGCATCTACCAGGAAACACAAAAATTCTTATGTACAAAACACTTCTAAGACCCATATTAACTTATGGCTTTGGAATCTGGTTTTCAATCTCGCCAACTGTCGCAAAAGAGCTGGAGATTTTCGAAAGAAAAATTCTTAGGTTCTGTTGTGGAAAGTTTCGAAAGCATGATAAAAAATGGTTCTCAAATAAAACTATATATGAAACCACTAAAGTTTCCCCTCTAATGATTTACCAGGTTGAAATTTTGTTAAAAAGATTACAAAACTGTTGCTTACATTCTAACCCTTTAGTTAAAGCTGTGTTTGATTCCAACGTTAATATAAGCATTAACGATATCTATTACATTTCTCCGTTTAATCTTCTCCATAGCGCGTCTGCTCCTCACTTAAGACCAGAAACAGATACAAATCTCACAGTACCGTTTTACGACAAGGCATTGCCTGGCAATCTGAGAGGATAAATTGTTTTAACTCAAAGTGCATGTACAACCCGACGTTAAATTTACTCATCTGTTTTCGTTCATATAGCAATATATAATTCCATAAGGAGATGAAAAAAAAAGCCAACGTTTATGTGTACTCTTAAGTGATGGGCGTTAGTCGCAAAATAATCTCTGCACTACACCCAAATTGTATTCAATGAATTATTTTTGAACTTTTGTTTTTGATATTTTTGTGTCACTTTTTCTAACTTTAAGTTTTATTTTTAGTTTTAGTTTTAGTCATATATAAAAAAATAGTCATAAGTGCTTTAAAGGCTAAGTTGAGGTTGTACGCCGCCGGTAGCAAGCGTACTCATATATACACAAAACTGATTTTTGGTTATAATAACCTACATATATATATTGTTAAAATTTCTTTTGAATAAATTTAAATTGTAAGTTAATAAATTTCGGCCAGGCATATCTTTTAAAGTCGGCCACAGTATTTACACGTAAGACAAAACAAATGTATTGATTTCTGAATGTCTTAATAAAGTTGAATTGAATTGAATTGAATTATTTAATAACATTATATCTGTATTGATCTGTAGTGAAAGTATACTCTTAGCAAAATTTTCTTGTTTAATATCTGTGGAGTTAATGAAATTCCTCAATATATACTGATGTTTGTTTATACGGTCTGCCATTGTTTCTAATTCTATTTGAAACTGTGTATTAATCCCTATCTGTTTATTCAACTCGGCAATAGCATTTTTATTATTTTCCTCTATGATTTTTAAATGATTTTCAATTTCTACTCTATCATCATTGTCCATTACACCAAAAAGAAAATGGAGTCCACTACCTCCTATGTTAAAAAGTCCCCTATTTTTTCTTGAATGTGGAAGTATACTTTTTAATTTTGATTTAGAATCTTCTAACGCATCTGTCATTAATCTATTTAATCTCAAATCTTTAAAATTATTATATCCGTTTTGTATAGAAAATTTAATTTGTTTTATAATTTCATTGTATGTTTCTAAATAAATTATATGAAGTATTTTATCGTATTTTTCGATTAATTCAATGGGCTCCTGTTTGATTATAACATACCCTGCTTGGTTGTGAATTTCATGGTGTTAAGGACGCGCGAGAAATTCGCCTCTACCCACCCAACCATGGTTGCCGTACTCGCCTTGACAACCCCTTACCTTGCCATCTTCCGCTTCCTCTATCTCATCTTAAACCCTTTCCATTTTAATGATCCTCATCCATTATCCTAACTTTAAATTAAACCATTTTGTTATTCTGTACAGGTTCAACTAACATTTGAAATTTTATTAAACATTTTAATTGTAACTACTTCTCATATATGTAGATAATTCACAACAATTTTGAATTTATGTTTTAACATATATTTATGTTAAGAATTTGCAACTCTTGACCAATATAAAACAAAAAGCAAAAAAATGAATAACAAAATAAAAATAAGTAATAATATTAACTTTGAGTACTTCGTGTTGTATTTTTATATCGTTTATATATGTTTATATGTGTGTAAATAGCTTTGTTTTAAATATGCACAACTTTGGTGTCAATTTATTTAATTAGATTTTAAGAAACATTTGTCCCCGAACCAAGAAAGAAACCCTTTATATATATAATATACCAAATACTTAAAAGAAACAGGTTAATTTGTTTGACTCACCAAGTAAGTGGCGTTTGATTCCAGCGACGCGATGATGTGGCCACAGCATACACTTCTGGATCTCGTTGTGCCTGTTTATTTTTATAAGACCTTTTAAGTTGTTTACTTATTATATATACAGGTCCTTTTACAAAAAAAAAACCTTTAAATGGTTTTAAATATTTAGAACACAACAAAGATATATATGCATCTATATACATATACAAAAAAAAAAGACTAATTGAAGCAGCCGAGATTTGAACTTGAGACGTCTTGATCCCTGAGCGGATGCTCATTTTTTTTTTTTTTCATTTTTTAATTCATTTTTATTTTTTCATTTCCTTATATCTATCTTAATGCTAGACAAAAAATCTTAAACAACTAGCTTACCATATTAACTTAACTAACTTACTGGCCCCATGCGGGCGCTCTAAATTAAACTATGACTATATTTAAATGCCTTTCGACGTAAAATAACTTATAATTAGAATTCATGATAACTTAAAACTAACGAGAAAATTATTAAAAAAACTCATTTTCTATATCATTTGTTTTTTAATTTTTTATATAAAACTTAAAGCTACCCTTTACCTAAATTAAACTAATTAAAACTAAATTAAAACTAACTTAAATTTCATTATACCTAATAAAAACTACTTAAAATAACTTAAAAACCAGCATTTTTTTTTTGTGCCACCGTCACTGTTCTACCTACTCTACTTATCTTTACCTTAGAACTATGTAAGTCGGCCAAAGCAACAATATGGTCAACTTTCAATATCAATATCACGGTGGTCACCCAACCACCAGAATTTTTTGACTTGCTTAACTAAGTCCTTTCTGTCCCGAAGGGGCACAGCTCTACTGAACCGCAGACGCTCTACTCCGTTCCCTGAGCCGACGTCCCGATCGTAAAGAAGTCGCCGATCCACAGTCCTACGGCTGACGTGGTAGATTAACGGAACCGCCAATCTATCCTGTATCAGCCCACGACTGTCTAAAAAGAGGAATGTCTCGGGCGGGATGAAACCGTTAAGACGTACACTTTCACTATACTCATCATTGGGGTAGTAAGCCCCAAAAATAAGTCCATTGGTCGAGGTCATCGCTCTTGCAATGTGACCCCGAATCAGCTTAATTAAAAAGTTATCTATCCTGTTTATATTGGCCCCGTTGTATAAGACCTCGTTGGCATAATAATGTTTGTACTCCGACTCTGGTGTTCTGTGTAATCCAAGACAGGTCCTAAGACACTGCCTCTCAAACACCCGAATCTTTTCCATTTGAGATGGGGCAACGTTAAACTACACAGGGCACCCATAGGCAATCATCGGCCGGATGAGGACCATGTAGCAAATCACCTTTACCCTGTTTTCAAGGCGGCTGCTATAAAACAACCGTCTTGTCAACCCAAAGGCTCCCCTAGCTCTGGCCAGAGCAGCATCTACATGTCGATTGAAATATAGATACCGATCTAGCCAGATGCCAAGGTACTTTACCACATCTTTACTCGCCAGTGGATGTCCACTTGGTCCAACGATCACTAGATTTCTCTAGTTCTTTCTTGTATCCCTAGAAGCCCTAGACAACGGGGTTCTAAACAGGATAGTTTCTGATTTCTGAAAGTTAATTTTTAACTTCCAGTCATCACAATATCGCTGAATCTTGTCGAAGTCACGCTGCAAGAGAATTCTGATGACTTCAACTTTCGGACCCATTCTGTACGCTACAAGATCATCGGCATACACAATTGAATGAGTTAGACTACCTATCAGATCGCTGGTGTAAATACTAAAAAGAATCGGTGAGTTCACAGCTCCTTGCTGTAGACCTTTTTTAATATCAAAAGTTGTGGTAGAAGTTACATTGCCACTTTTGACGACAAACTTTCTACCATTGAGCATGTCATGAAGCATATATAACAGTGGTTTACTTATGCCAAATCTAGTTAATTTCAGATAAAGACCCTCTAACCATACGGTGTCGAAAGCCTTCTCTAAATCAACAAGAACGGCACCCGTGCATTGATTTTTCGCTTTGTTCCATTTGTAACGGTCCCTCCGTTACCCTCCGAAGTAAATCCTTTTAATAAGAGCCTATTCACATTTCTTATCATATGACTCGACCTACAAGAGAAAACTACACTATTCAAAGTGTCTACAGAACGAAACCAGGAACACAATAAAAACGATCATTGTCGATTTCTAATTCCGTTCTGATGAAATTTCCATTCTGCGAAACTTCACAGCCTCCACTCATATGTCATCTATGCCAGACTTACACGGAAAATAACTCAGGAGAGGATTAATAATAATCATACCTCCAACATTTTCTTAAAACATACAACCTCATTTCGAAATTGTGACCTGCCACCTTTATATTCCGACTTATGATTGTATTCAGTCTTAAGAACCTTTCCTCTAACCCTTCTCAACTCCATCTCCTCCTACACGAGTATCCACCATTCACTACACCAACCAGAGATTGCTATCAAACCCTACTCAGCTTATGAATCTTCAAAAAGCACTCATACGCCCCGTGTTACCATGTAGAAAGACTCAAAATTGAAATTAATTAAAGTAGTTGGGAACATAAAAAAAAGGAGACGCAATAGAATAAAATGAAAAATCATCTGAGCATTAACTCTCAAAGAATTTCCACCTCATATCTATTACCATCTCTACGTGCCTAGTTGACATACACGTAATTCAATCGTAACCGTAAGGATAAACGACCTAACTTCTGATCGTTTATTCCAGTAAAGTATAACCCATCAGTGCATTCACGCCACTATCGACTATCCCTCACCAGAAATTTACGATACTTGAATAAAACAAACCAAATGAAAAGACGAAGACAAAGTAAGTAAAAGGGTAATCGTTAAGTATTGTTACCTACGAAGGATTCTAACCCCTCTATACCTTTCATAAACGAAAGAGAAAATTAATTACCACTTTCACTAACCTACGTCGACACCTATGAACTTAATCCTTACCCTCACCAAGCTTTATCCACCTTTAGTACCTACTATCTTGCGAAGATAGGCACGTCCAGGCAGAGATTGATGAAGGCCGTTTCCACTCAACCACTGCATTAGGCCTGCTGGGTGCTCGATCGCCACGCTCGCCGGATGGGGTGGGGTTCTTGCTATGGGAGAAAGAAACGAGTGTTACATACTATTTACAGACCTAAAGATCAGGATGTTCTTGATCAACAAAATTTATAAAAGCTTGGGCCCGAGTTAAAATGGTATATTTTTCAGAGAAATTCAAGAGATAAAAAGAAAACAACCCTAGTCAATAAAAGAGGAGACATAGATGGTAATGTTCCTATGAGCGAAGACGATTCCCTTCCCACCATGTTTCCAGAGCTCACAACGATATTCAGAAACCCTATTGTCGAGGATGTTGATGTTGTACACCCTCTAGTGCTTAACTTCCCAACCATGAGAACGTCTTTAAACTTACGAAAGAATATCAACTGTTCCCCCATAATTTTCAACTGCACTTAATTTTATATTGAAAACTCCCATATGGAAAAGAAAGAGGAAATCATCTCTCCCTCTCACTTCACCATGTCGTTACCTTGTACTTCATGTCTGTCCAGCCGCCAACTCTTCCCCTTCACGATCCTAAACTGCCATCACAAAAAAAAATGTCAGCTGAAAAATTAATGTTCAGAGAATTCACTTCTCTATCACGAACGAAATCTCTCAGCCAATCCAGATCTCAATCAAAAAAAAAATCTTCTTTTTCATTGAGGCCTTATACATCTTTTTATTGATAAACAAAAATATAATCTACTTATTATCTAACAAGATGATTTGTAAATATTTCTATGGACTTAATTCTAATTTACTAGAATATCAAAGATTAAGAATTCCATTAACTGAATTTTCAATCATTGATGTTCCATAAGAGATCGTTACATAACTTGAACGAATCTCTGGCCTAAACTATACTAAATTTCTCTAACTTGATTTTATTTTCTATACTTGACTTTAAGAATTTCCCCCTAACCAAACTATCGCTCGAGGAAATTACTAAATCAATATGAACTTTAAACGTTATTTAAAATTTACAACTTGAATGTTTCAAATATACATTCAACTTGTAACCAAAAAAAAAAACTATCGACTTGAAGCTAAGTTGTCATAACTCAGTTCAAGTTACGCGAGATGTAAATTAAATTAAAGTCTGATCCAAGTAAAATCGTTACTTGAGGTCAAACGCTGAACAAATAACAACAAATTTCAAACTTTTGTTTCAATCATTAAAATTTCAGAAATAGGTAGGGATCAAGGACGAGAATAAGGTCACACACAACTTCTTCTTCACATCCCAGAAACACAAAAGTATGAATTGTGGTTCAATAAACCATGTATCAACAATTAATAAAAATATTTAATTTCAAAATACAATATAATTTTATAATAAAATGGTATGCAAAAATATTTGCATCACCAAGTAATGAAATGAAAATTTTATGTTTATATGTTATCATAAATAAAATTAATGATAAACCCTAGGATAAGTGCACTTCCCTTGAGCTTCTAAAAAAAAATTATTTTTAGACGCTATTACTTTTTGCTGTTTATATAGGGGTTTGATTCAGAAAATGTCTTGATGAGTGACTCTTAGTGACTCTGATCCGAAAAAAAATCTATATTGTTCACTAGAGCGACCGTCTTTACACTTCTAAATCACTTATGCTTAATTATGGGAATTCTTCAAAAATTATTTACCAACTATGTTCGCGATACAAAGTGTAATCACGTATATGATGATATTTATACCATGTAGGTATTCAATAATGACTTTAAATCAACATTGTTTATTAAATTTACAAAAATTTACTTTAATATTTTTCTATATACGGACTGACTAAACTGACTTGAAATAGTTATTGTGTTTGTGATTCAAACACAACTAATGAATTTACAATTCTTCAAAAATACAAACAAAAGATACTCAAAATGAAGTATCTGTACCTAGGTAGGTATACGACTTTACTTTAACTTTAATTAGAATGATATTTTAAATTTTTGATTTTATTATTTTCAGACAGACTGGACTTGATATGTAAATATCGTAATTCAATTACTTTTATATTTTAATTACAAAAGATTTTGACAAATTTTTATTTCAGACCGACTTGACTTATTTAACTTGACGTGTAAGTAATGTTACTAAATTGACTTTATATTATTACAAAAAAAAAATGAATTAATTTTTGTTTCAGACAGACTTGACTTAATTTTGAAATGTAGGTAAGTAATATTAACTTTATGATGTTAATTCGTAATCAATTTCAAATATTTTTCTTTTTCAGGTATTTAGATTTTAAATTCAATGATTCTATAATATAGCTTTTCAATAATGAAGCAATATGTTTTAACGATGAATTTGCTTTTATACGATTTATGTTTTTAGGTGATTTTATTTTTAATTTGTGTCGATAGACATACGATATTAAATCAATATGTCATATCTCGCTTTCTACTGAATTGATAATTTAGATTTGTTATTTTATTTTTATCTTTCGAATAAATTTCTATCTGTACCAGTATTATTTCATATGTAGGTACTAAATTTGTGCTTCTTAAAATTCAATGAAGCATGATTTAATGATTTTTAAATTTATCAAAATTATTCTGATAGCAAACTAAACTACCTATCTATATGACCTATTCATAATCTGAGTATTATATATATTCGACAAAAAAAAATAGTTTTCAAAAAAAAAATATATTTGTAGCATAACTTAAATGATTGAAATGATACCTTGTCTTGGTTATGTAATTATTTCTTTGAATTTACAAAACCTTTCGCGCGCAGAATATCCAACGGTATAATCATTCTCCAAAGTCCCGTATTTTCAGGATTGCTGTTCTGGTCCCGTTACTGTCCAACTGTGTAATTTTCTGCATCTCAAGAAACTTTTAACGAAGTCGAGACGTCTTCGCTTCGATATAATTTTCCTCAGATGATCAGATGAATCCAGCTTGCCTCCTGGATTACACTTAGGGTGGACAGAACGACTCCCAAGCCCTTGAGGTTGATTATATCTACCACAGAACCAAACTCTCAACACTCCTTGAGAAGATTCTGGCACAAAAATTCCAAAAAAAACCAAGTAGCACTTCAAATCACTTGGTGGTTTTTACATGGTACTGTGGTGGGTTTCGTTTGGTCGCATGAACCGTTGGCGACCATGTGTTCGCCTATGGCAACACTTTTTATGTTCCACACCACCATGTTCTTTTTAGCTACCTATCGTAGAAATACATAATGTATATTAGAATTTTATCTATGTAATTTTTGTATCACGAAATCTTTCTAATTCTTTATTTAATTTTTAGGAATCATTCTGAGCTAACAAAAACTTTCATCTATTTAGCTATGGATCACCAAAAAAAAAACTATGTACAAATGAGTACGTGACATACCTGTTTATCCCTTGTAAAAAAAAAACACGATGTTCTTGCAATTTCCTTTCGCCTCTAACTTTTCCAATTTTTGTCCAATCTTCTTCAAATTTGGGAATCGAGTGGCTTATTGTTAGGTGAATATATTGGAATTAATTTTTCCGGAAAATTCCAGAATTTTCATTCGTCGGGGTGGGACGGTTCTTAATAAAAAAAAAAAACTATTTTTAATGCCTGTTCGATGGCCACTTGTTTCTTCTTACTTACTTATCAAAAACACTGTATTTCATATATATTTCGATATACCGACGCGACCCGTACTATAACTAATATTCTTCAACTATTTTTAAGACTTTTACTGATCAGGCGGACGTGTAAAATGGAAAAGAAATTCCACCGCGCGAATTGCCACCATTTCGACTCGGACAAATATTCTTTTCTATATTATCCTATTGGTTAAGGCAAACGCTTCTTTGCAATGCCGCATAAAATGTAGTAGATTTTTGGTTGAAACTGTTCGACTTGTTTATGACGATCATGTTCTGTTTGTACGCATTTGTTATAGATCTGGATTTATATTTTCAGATGTATTTAAATTTCTTTTTATTTTCAGGTTTTTATCTTTTTCATTTCAGATTGTTTTCTCTTTTCTTTTCAGGTTTTCTTTCTTTTTCTTTGCAGCTTTTTAGAATAATCTTTGGACATAATTTTCTTTTCAAGTTGTATGTGTAGTAAATATTTTTGACATTTGGACGTGGAGTAAATGTAGATGTGATGACATTTCGTACTTTTAAGAACATTTCAGTTGATTCGGATGTTAACCAAGGCATTTCGAAGATACTTTTCAGAGTGCGATTTAATTCTGTTCTGCGTGAAAAGACGAGTTTGGACATGACGTTTTCTAACTAGCGGTGAATTTTAACTTTTATTTCGCTACTTTTCATCTTGCTCTAACTTTCTCAATTTCTTTTGCAGATAGCTTTTATCTTCATTTGCTGTCAATTTTAATTGTTACTGCTCCCAACTTTGCTACATAACTCCCTATTAATTAATTCCCAAATTTTTTCTCTATGACAAATAAAAGAATACTTTTACTAAAATCAGTGTATTTTCTTCCGTCTACTTATTTTTCCCTGATTTAGCTCCGATGTTGATTATTAACTTTATCAGTCTGGGCTACTTATTTTCTGCTGTCTTTTAACGTTTTCTCAACCTAGCATATAGAATAACTCTAAACATTTTCCCAATTAGTACTGTTCGTTTCGGTTGGACCTATCTATCAAGAATGTCGCCATTCGGTGGTGTGTTGTGACGTCGTAGTTCGACTCTCTCATCTAGATGTAGTCTACTAGTGGTTCGTGAACCAGCTAACTATCTAAATATTGAACTAGTATTCTCGACAGAGGTCGTGTGCTGTTAACAAACGAGTACTAAATAACCCACTGCTATAAAATTACTGGGTTGTTGACTTGTCTACTTCATTCTGACAAAAATGTAAATTCTAGCAAATTTTCCTATAATTAGGAATTCAGTATTCGGACAAATGTTCGAGCAGATTTATTTCATTACTTCCATTGCCTATTTGTAGGATGTTTTTATTCATTGAAGATGTTAATAAAATGTGTAGGTTAATTGCTTAACAAGGTGTTTTCCTACACATTGAACATCAGAAACTAACTTAGACGCGGCATGAATAGTGTCATGTCCCGCCTTAAAGCCAAACTGATTGTCTGGAATAATATTTTTGTCCTCAGCCCACTTGAACAGAGCTCTATTGAGAATCTTTTCGAATACCTTACTGATACTTGGAAGAAGACCGAAGATTTGCCGGATTGGAGCTGTCCTTTCCCTTTTTGGGGAGAGGATGGACCACAGCTGTCTTCCAACTCACTGGATAATATGCATTATTCAATGCGTTGTTGAACAGTGTGGTATAAATGTCTATGGCTTCCTCAGGGAGATGTCGTAACACAATGTTGGGTATACCATCGGCCCCCGCAGATTTCTTTTTCTTTAATGGATTTTCTAAATTGATCGCTTGTTGACTTTCTTCAGATTTTTCTTCTTCTATTGTTTTTCCTTTTATTTGTTGAATTGCTGCTGCTTCTGTTGATTCTCCTTCCTTTTTATTAAATTTTAATGCAGCTGGTATGGTGTACGGTGCTAATTTTGGCATGTGAACTTTTTTATAAGTCTCTCATTAATAGTTCAATAAAATCGTAAACAATTTTTTTTTTCGCGTTGTGGCTTTTCTTTAACTACCACAATCCGTTTGAGTAATTAACTTTTTGAACTTAAATATAAATATATTTTTTTTTGTACACATATATTTTTTTTCAGTTAAACATTCCCTCTATGGGATAAATAAAGATGGTCCTTTCGGATCTTGACTTTAATGTTTTTCACTGATTTAATTTTAATTTTGTCCAATACCTTTTGGTTATTTTAGTTAACCGGTATTTCACTATTTAAATTAGTATGGACTATTTTTTTCTGATATCCCGAATTAAACTTTTAAAAAAGTAAGATGCGTATTTTAACTATGGATCTTTCGGGATCCTACCACGACTGCGCCAGTTTTATGTTCGATTTAAATGTTACAAAAAAAAATATATATTTACCACTTAAATAAAACGCAAGTTTATTTTATTTTAATAGTTTATTAAGCATCCGATCCCTTACCTCTGGTGGGGGGAAATCTTCAGCTATACGAAGTTCAGTTAATACTAAAATCTTACAATGGTCAAGTCAACCTATTTATACTTATATTATGCTTATGCAGCAATTCTGCATATCTAGAATAATTATTTCATCATTTATCTTTGCATAATGAAATCCTAACGATTTATTGTTATCTTTCTTTGTTTGGATGCACACTTGTGCATCTGATTTAATTTCATTGCAAACTGCTTATATGACAAAATGATCATAGAAGATACTTTGTATCTTCTTTATTGAAAGGGTGTTTTAAATATGATTATAATTGAATGTGAGGGTGTTCTGAGAACGTAACTGCTCCACCCTCTAAAAATGGAAACAAAAGAATAAGAGAAAAAATATCAATGGCTATAAAATACAAGCCTCCCCTGTAAACGAACCAATCTTAGGAGTCATGCTAATCATTCTAATACTTCGGACTCACCTAGTTCTTCACCACACGTAGTCAGTCCGTCTTTAGTACTAGTTTCTGTTACTGATAATGAGAAGGAGTGTGAAAACCGTTGCCCACCCTGCATTTTGCGACTCAATCATTGATACTAATATCTGGCTCTTACAAAAAAATTTACTACCGTCAGAAATAAACGTAATAAGCGCGTTATTCTCAAAAAATTTTCGGCAGCAAAATAAATAGGATGACCCTCTTTTACCAAAACGTAACAGGAATTCGCAGCAAAACTGGAGTTATTTATAATAACTCCCAACCTTTTTCAAATTACATCTTTGTTTTGACATAGGCCCTTATTGCGAGTGTCGTTTGACTTTCGATGCGATAAAAGTCGACAGCATCGATAAATTTTCGTTTTGGTAGTGTATAACTTGATCGACAGAGATATCTGTTACTGTGAATAAAGAATACGCTTATTGTGAATAAACCTTATACTTTGGCATTAGGGGTAGTGTCAGTGATAGTGCATGTAGGGAAAAATTATTTGTTAGTTCTAGATTGAGTCAAAAAGTCATTGACGTACTAGATATGGACCGCCAGTCGGTTGAAATTTTCATACAAACAGCCAAGAAAAGTTGTTCCATCTTAAAACAGCCTAAAAACGCCATCATCTTTTAGTGTTAAATACGTGTTTTAATTTCGCCATTAGAATTTAAATGAAAACGATAATATATTCATCTGTAAGTAACTCATGGCATAAGGAGTGGATGTGTTTTGTAAAATAAAAGTAGTTTGATAATAATTTCCACCAAAATATTTCAATAGTAAATAATTAATTAAAAAATCATATCACTGCTACGCAGATTCCCTGCTAGTAGTTGATGGCCCTAATTATGTTGGAACACGCGTGAAGTTGGCTACTGGCGGTCCATACCTAATACGTCAATGCAAAAAGTATTTCTAATTTCACATTTTGTTGTAATGCAATGTATAACGAATTCGTGTAAAGCACAAAGAGCAAGCACACTAAAACAAACTAACAGCTAGAAGCCACCTTGTTACCTGTGTGCCTGTTAAATGACTCGAAGATTTTCCTTAGTTCTTATGTAATATTTCATCATAGGAAATTTTTCGTGATATTTTTTACAAACAAATGGGCTTTTTAGTTTTGCAGTTTTATCACTGTCATATGTTTCAGTCAGTCCTATATTTTTGCATTTGACAGTTAGCAAACAAATTTTCATAAGTTAGTGTAATAAATTATTTTTCTTACAAAAAATAAAAGATTAAATTCATATTTTCTTCAAGAAAAAATTATTTTATGTTATTTGTGATTGTTTTACATCATTAATTTGTTGGATATCAGTGTAAAAGTAATAAAATAATGCAAAAGAAAAATTGTGTTGATATTTTTTAGTAATAGTTAACCGAACACAAAGTGTTTTATTTTGCATTTATTATTAAATTGCTCTCAATCATTGTCCTGTTATTAAAAGAATATTGTTATTTTAGAAACAATAAACCAATTAAAAAGAAATGCACATAATTTTGTTGAGAAAATAAAACTCGTTGTACGCAGTCGATCAGAAAAATATGAACGACAAAGATCGAAATCTTATACGAAATTTTTCGTTCAAAATTGAGATTCGCAATACCAAATCAAATCTTCGATGTTCGACTATCGACAAAAGTCGTTTATCGATAGAAAAACGACACTCGCAATAAGGGCCACAAACTTGGCTAAATTTAAGCTTTCTAGACACGGAACTTTTTAATCAAGAGTTCTTAGCTTACAGAAAAGATCGTCATGTTGATGAACAAAAAGAAGTAGGAGCGGTGTTCTTATTGCTGTTCGTAATAATTTTGTAACTACGCATATTTCTTTTCCATTCAATCTTTTAATTGACATAGTCTGTACTAAACTCGCAGTACAGTCTAAGTTAATATCCATTCATTCATTCACATACATTCCTCCAAGAAGTTCAAATATGGCGTATAATGAACTTGCTATGGCATCGGATTTTATTATTGCTCTAACAGCAATATTCTACTTCTTGGCGATTTCAATCTACCCCACATAGATTGGGTTCCTTCATAAGATGGTTCATATCAAGAAACTTCATTGACATCTTCCTAAACAGAGCTACTCTCTTTAGATGGTATAATTTCTACTGACTTACAGCAAGTTAGCTGTATTAAAAACTAAGAATCGAATACTATATTTAGTATTTTCTTCTGACTCAATTCGATTGTGATCCGATGATGGCCGTCTAGCCGAAACGCGTCATAATAATAAATAATTTTTTTTAAAACAAGACTAAGGTATTTTATTGACTTTAAAATCAATTTAAAGTTTTAGATCGAAGAAGAATTTGTTTTGTATATGAGAACTCTTCTATTAAAAATGTCATTGATATTTCCAATGCCTTCGCACAGAATTTCCGTAACTTCTTTATTGATACCCCTCTAAATGTCGATGAAGAATAATTTAAACACGGTAACACCTACCCACAAGTAAGTTGTAACAATATTTCTAAAAAAACGAGATAAAATATTAATTTTTTTGTCATCGCTTAATGACGATTACCAACAATCATACTGAAAAAATTTGTTCATATATTAGTGCAGCCCTTACAATTTCTGTTTGAGTTTTTTTTAAATCTGGGACATTTCCTTGTTTCTAGAAGAAGTAATTTCTTACTCCCGTTTTAAAAAAAGTTGATAAAACTGACATACAGAATTATAGACCCTTTTCTAACTTTCTTGTATTCCAAAACTATTTCAACAGGTTGTTTGTGAAAGCCTGTTATTTTTTAGTAAAAACATAATATTTATACAAGAACATGGCTTTGCGCAGAAAAGGTCTACGGTTACACACCTTCTACCTTTTTTGCATTGATATTTCAAATGCACTAGAAAATGGTAATGAAGTTGACTGTATTTATACAGATTTTTCTAAAGCATTTGACCAAGTCAGTCATAATATAATTGTTTTTAAACGGTTTTCCTTTTCACTTTTCATTTCGTGGATCAAATCGTACCAGGTCAAATTTAGAAACTCTCTTTCAGACCCGTTTGTTGCCCATTCTGGTGTACCGCAGGGAAGCCATTTGGGCCTTTTCTTATTTATTCTTGCTATAAATAACGTTTCTGCTTACACACGCTTTAGTGATATTCTCATATATGCAGACAATATAAGAATTTATAAGACAATCAAAACTAACCATGATCGCACTCTTTTACAGGCCGATGTTGATAGATTCACTATTTGGTGTAATAAAAACGGGTTAACTCTTAACCCTAAAAAATGACAAACTATTACCTTCTCAAAGAAAAGAGTTGCAAGTACTTTTCAGTATTGTTTAACACAAAATAAAACTAGTCGCGTGTTTAGTTTTAAGGATTTAGAAGTTAATTTTAGTGCAAATCTAGAATTTGCTGAACACTCAAATGGATTAGACGTAGTCGCTTTTTTATTGAGCTCATAAATAATTGTAATTAAAAGTGCCAATTAGTTGTTTCAAAGTAAAACAAAAAAGAGGAAAGGGTTTTCTTAAATAGCGAAGACTTAATTTTATAAAAGAGTGAAAGTTTAAGAACAGAACTAAAATAAACTAAGTTTAAATATCACATTTTATTTTTGTTATGCCCAGTTTCACCAAAATGCACTAAAAGTGGTTTTAGCTAAAAGGGTTTTAAAATTTATCGGCTTGGTAAAAATAATTGGTGTGCCCCACTGCTCTGACAGCTTTTTTTAGTTAAAATGCTGTTTGCTAACCAGCCGCTGTACTTTGGTAAACTGAACGAAAAATTTATACGAGTGCAAGTGAGAAAGCAAAACGATGAGACGTCAATTACTCGTACCGTTACTTTATTTGTGTTGCGCTTAATTTCAAGAACAACAAACATTGTACGCGAATTTGTTTATTAAACGAAATTATTTATTATAAACGAAATTAGAAAAGATGGAAAAAGATTTGAAGAAAAAAAGAGAAAGGGGAAGGAATTATGTCGAGGAAGAAAAGAGCGCTTTGATTGACATTGCTGTTAAATTTAAAAACATTATTGAAAATAAAGCAACTGATGGAGTTACTCTGGCCGAAAAAAATGAAGCCTGGACAAAAATTGCTTCACGCTTTAACAGCTCGGTTGCCAGAACTGGTGAAAGAACTCCACAGCAACTCAGACAATTGTATGAAAGTCTAAAATGCACCACAAAAAAACAATTGTCAAGCAACAAGGTAAGTTTCAAATATAAATAATGTACACCTATGTGCGCTCTACTAGTTTATTTATTTTAAGGTGGATATGTACAAGACAGGTGGCGGGCCATCATCGTATAAGCTGAGTTGTCTGCAGGAGAAGATTGCTGCGATTGGTGGCCTTCAGTTCGTTCCTATTCCAAATAGGTACGATTCCAGCTCCGATTTTAGCAAGCCTGAAAATAATACGGAGGAGTTTGACGAGTCAAATATAGAAACTTTTGAATTGCCATCAACGCCAGAGCCAATCGCAAAAACACCGACAGCAACTGCAACACCAAGAGCAAAAACGCCAGCTCCACAAAGCCCAGAGTACCCAACAGACTTCCTCGACATAACTCCACCAGATGCCGAAATTCTACAAATATCGCCTCCAAAAAGTATAAAAAAAAAATTTTATTCAACGTGCTCGCACTAATAAGAAAACAAAAATAAACAATATATCTCAAGGAAATGAGAATATATTAGCTCTAAAGCAAAAAAAATTAGAAAAAGAAATCAAATTACTAGATGTAGAGCTCCAAATCAAACAAATTGAGTTGGAAATAAAAAAAACACAACGCGATGCATTGCTGCTTGGATAATTTTTTTGCTTTGTATAAAACTTTTACTATTTACTATTACTTTTAATTTACTTTTCATTTTCTACTTGGTTGATTTTTTTTAATTTAAGAAAGTATAGTAGAAGTTATATTACCTATAATAAAATGTATGAAAGATCGCATTTTTTTTAATAAAAACTGTTAAACTAAATTTTGTCCTGTTTTGAATTAAATAAAATCTTCACAGGAACGAATCCGTCACCTTATTCTCAAGTATATAAGAAAGTTAAGGACGATAATAAAATGCATATGATTTGAGACACATCCTTGGTATAAATCAAGATTAAAAATTCTGGAACTCGTTTTCTATCGGACCTCTTATCACATCAACACATCTGAGTACTGCTTATAAATTATCTTAGGTATACAGTTTTTTTGTATTTTTGTCTGAAACCAAAATGTAATGATGCAATCAGTAGCGTTAGCTCATTTAGAGTCAGGAAGTACAAAAATTTTGTCTCTGAGTCAAACCGTTCGGACATGGCACTAAAATATGTTCATGACATTACCCATTTTTTCGTTTATTTTTCATTTTTTTATGAAAATTTAGGTAATGTCTTAAACATATTTTGGTGCCATGTCCAAACGGTTTGACTCAGAGACAAAATGTTTGCACTTCCTGACTCTTGATGAGTTAACGCTACTATTTGCATCATTACATTTTGAATCCAGACAATATTAACAAAAAAAGTTACTGCAAAAGCAAATATCACATCAAAACGTCTGAGTACTGCTTATAAATTATCTTAGGTATACAGTTTTTTTGTACTTTTGTCTGAAACCAAAATGTAATGATGCAATCAGTAGCGTTAGCTCATTTAGAGTCAGGAAGTACAAAAATTTTGTCTCTGAGTCAAACCGTTCGGACATGGCACTAAAATATGTTCATGACATTACCCATTTTTTCGTTTATTTTTCATTTTTTTATGAAAATTTAGGTAATGTCATGAACATATTTTAGTGCCATGTCCGAACGGTTTGACTCAGAGACAAAATTTTTGCACTTCCTGACTCTTAATGAGTTAACGCTACTGATTGCAATCAATTGGGTAGGTATGTTAATACACTTATATCATATTCGAGTGGACGTGTTCGGAAGGCTGTGTGAAAGCGTTAGAGCGTTGAATGAAAAACTGCAGTAATAATCTTTCCTTTTAGCTTAGGGACATTTATTGGTCAAAGTAGAAGGCCAAACTTTTCACACTTCTTACTAATACCACGGTTTTATAACCTGTTTGCTGCTAATCAAAATACGCAGGAATACTTATTATTACTTAATTTTGTTTCTTTAATTTTGATTTAAAAAAAAAACAAGTATAAAAACTTAAACAATTATGAACTACATTTGTGATGATCATGATGAACTTTTGTATTATAACTTCCCCGCAAGAGGTGAATATCCTCGAATTTCTTGCATTAGTGCCTATAAAAAGAGGGTTATAGTAGCTTATTTGTGTATTTTTTTATTTTTACTTATTGTTTGAGCTTACCGGCTGAAAACGGTGTCAATCAAAACCGTGCGTGTTGAAGAACTGTTGACACTATTTTCTGATGGTTCAACTTCATCAAAAATTGGCATGATAACTTCTTCAAACACCGGCAAAACTACTTCCGGGTCACTTGGAGGCACTTCTTCTCCCAACTCAATTGCAATGTTATGAAGTACTGCAGTTGCTACAATAATGGCCAACACTGATGTTACTTTCACTCGCATACCCATTGATAAACAAGGAAATCGTCGTTTCCAAACTCCAAAAGCTCTTTCAATTGTGTTCCTTGTTTTAATTTGGGACTTGTTGTATGCTATTTCGGCTGGTGTTCGAGGATTTAATAAGGGCGTCAGCATGTAATTTTTATACGCATATCCACCATCACCGAGTAGGTAGCATCTAGGGTACTCATTGTTTTCGAATTTGGCTCTTATGAGAGAATCGTCAAATATGTTTGCATCGTGGGCACTTCCAGGCCATCTGGCTACTATATCAAGGAACTTCAATTATTTCATTTCGATTTGTTGGCATCGAAATGAAATCTGGCCTTAGACTGGCTAGTAGATGAGTCACTTTTCCTATGATGCGGCAAACTGTTGACCTGTGTATATTGAACATATCTCCAACACAGATTTGGAAAGATCCTGTTGCATAAAAACGCAGTGTAATAAGAAGTTGATTTTTTGCACTAACGGGGTTGTTTCTAAGGTTCCTTGGCTGCAAATGGGTACCAAATAACTCCAAAAGTTGTTCGACGCACTGTTTGGACACTCTAAATCTAAATTTGAAGTCGTAATCATCGAATTCAAAGAATGGATTCCTATGCACTCGAATATTTCTTGGACGGCGTCTAGCTCTTTCTTCATATAAATCTTCATCAGATGAAGAAGATGACCATTGTAAAAATCTGCAATATTTTTTTTTATTTAAACAACGAATAATTAAATAATAATAGTACAAAATAATAAAATTTAAATCTTTAACCTGTTCATTGTTGTTTTTTTTTATTTGTAATTTTCAATGTTCTGTCAATCTTGGATGATCTGTCAAATATTTCTTTTTATTCTTCGTTAAAATTGCTTTTAAAAATTTAACAGGAAGAAAATGGAACTTTAGTTTATTAGCTCGTTTATTGGCCTTTTAAAACTAAAAATGCTTGGAGAAACCAATAAATGTCGTTTTAAAATTTAACGAACCAATAAAAATTTAAAAGGGCTTGGAGAAACCGGCCATTAATATATTTGTTAAACATGCCCGGTGGAAATACTCAAGAGCACACGAGAAAATTGATATCTGAGAAAGCATCTCTTCCTTCTCCCCATCCCACCTCATCGCCAACGACCGCATCATCAACCACCTTGTTATGGAATCTAACTAAAGACATCAGTGAATCTATCGCAAAGCAAATTAAAGATGAAATGGATTTATTGCATAAAAAGCTTTCAGATCGTATTCAGTGCCTTGAAAGTGAATTCAATGACAAAATCAAAACTGTTGAACAAAAATTTAGTGAACGGTATAGCTCTATTAATAATGCTCTTTTTATTTACAACGGAAGAATCACTCAATGTGAAGCAGAATGCAACAACATAGAAGAGCTCCACGAACAATTGTCTTTAATGCAGTTGCAGACCCAAAACCTCGTGACAGACAACACTCAGCTAAAAAATCAAATTGACGCATTAGCTAGACAAAACATAGCTGGAGATATGGTTCTTTATGGGATTCCCTACACAGAGAATGAAAACCTTGTTGATATCTTCTTTAAAATATGCTCAGCTCTCAACCAAAAAACATCAATGCCTCTTAACATATTCCGCACAACACCCGCAAATAAATCGACAAGCAGTCCCATAATTGTAAAGTTGTCTCATCCTCTCATCAAGAAACAATTATTAAATGCTGCTGCAGTGTTTTTCAAAACAAATACCAGATCCGTTTCTCTTGATGATCTTGGTTATGACAGCAACAAATTTGTGAGAATCTATGAAAGTCTAACCAAGCAAAATCACCTTCTGTTTAAAATTGCAAATGAACAACGAAGTCATTGCTGCTGCCATTTTTTTCATTCAATTGCAATGTTTACTCAATTTACAATGTTTAGACTCGGAATGCAAGCGAAAAGTAAATGTTGCGTTCAGTGACTGTATAAGGTTCATCTACGGCTTGCCAAGGTATATAAGCGTTTCACAGAATAAATCTTGTCTTTTTGGTATGAGTTTGGATATATATTACGAGTTTAGATCTATTCTGAAACTACATGATATAATTCATAATAATTTCCCTGAGTATTTGTATGAATACTTGAACTTCCTTCAGTCACCTAGAGGCCTGAAATTAGTATTACCGCAATTCTCACATACTCTAGAAGAACGATCTTACTTTGCCAATGCAATTAGGTTGTGGAATAATCTTCCACACCATTTGCAAAGAACCATCTCGTCATCGCGATTTCAAAAGGAACTACTCAAACACATGTCCAATTAAATTTAAGATATTTAAATTTTTTTCTATAATAACTTCAAAATTTTTAAATTACTATAATTATTATTGATTTGCTTTGTAAACTTATGAATTTAATATATCTACATCATTTTTTCGTGCACATGTACCTATTGTTATTTAACTTTGTATACTATCTATGAGATTTATCTCGAAGTATATTGTAATATTAGCTCATATGAAATAAATGAAATGAAAAAAAGTTAATTTTATAGTAAAAAAGGCGAACTCTATGCTTGGATTTATAAAACGGTGGGCAAAGGAATTTAACGATCCGTACGTTACTCTCTCTTTGTGTAACTGCTATGTTAGGCCTCATCTTGAGTATGCCTCACAAGTATGGACTCCATTTTATGGAGTTCATAAGAGCCGTATTGAATCAGTCCAACATAATTTAATTCGTTTTTCTCTTAAAGGTCCTCCCTGGGCCGATCCATATAACCTGCCACCTTTCGAACATCGGATACGGATTCTGCAGTTACAAACTTTATTGAATGTGTTTGAACAACAACAACAACTTAAAGGCGCTACCACCAATTTTAAACGAATTTTATTTACTCGTTTACGAATATTATTATTCGTTTCTTTCTATCTTTGGCTGGAGATATAGCTATTTCAAGGATTGCCAATTCCTTTCATCAGTCTCCTTTTAGTGGTATTGAGCTTTAATCCAATTTTATTATGAAAAACTTTTTCACATGCACCTCGTGAGATTTGAACCCACGCCTTCAGATTTACTCAGTCTTCGAAGTCGTATGCACTACGCATTCCACCGCTTATGACCACTGACGACACAGGTCGAGATGTTATGTTTGTTTGTTTTTTCAAACGCATTTGGAGCTTCAACATTTTTCTAAGCGCCTCTAAGTATGTTGTTTTGTTCCGCCTCCATTTTCTCCTAACCTTATTTGATAGACTACAATTCGTAGCACATATCAAAGGGGGAGAGGTTGGAAGATTTGTACTATTTGTACTGTAGAATGTCAGTTTTTATTACTTGACCATTCTGTTAATTTTTCATTGAATGTGTTTGAACAACAACAACAACTTAAAGGCGCTACCACCAATTTTAAACGAATTTTATTTACTCGTTTACGAATATTATTATTCGTTTCTTTCTATCTTTGGCTGGAGATATAGCTATTTCAAGGATTGCCAATTCCTTTCATCAGTCTCCTTTTAGTGGTATTGAGCTTTAATCCAATTTTATTATGAAAAACTTTTTCACATGAAATAGCTATATCTCCAGCCAAAGATAGAAAGAAACGAATAATAATATTCGTAAACGAGTAAATAAAATTCGTTTAAAATTGGTGGTAGCGCCTTTAAGTTGTTGTTGTTGTTCAAACACATTCAATGAAAAATTAACAGAATGGTCAAGTAATAAAAACTGACATTCTACAGTACAAATAGTACAATATAACAACAGTTACAAACTTTATATCAATGGCGGGTTAATGTAGTGATCGCACTACATGTCACCTCGTCATATCACCTCTCCCAATATGATCTTCATTCCCACGACGTAAAGTCTATACGCCTTTTTTTAAATACACTATATGATATCAAAAGTACGCGACATCTCATATTCCATGTTGAACACAATTGTTTCATGTCCATGAGCTCGTCACCCGATAACCACTTCAGTTTAATAAATAATAATTCATGCACTCAGAATGCATTCAATGAAATGCATATACAACGCTATAGATACCGCAATAAGCGCAGCATAATCGTTCCATCCACACCAAAATACTATGAGACGGCGGCGGTGGATATGCATAAAATCCAAAGTCAAGTGCAATGTTTGAAATATAGATATAGAGCGCAAGGGTGAATGGAAATCGTCAAAGGCTGGGTGTATGAACTACATATATCTAGAACCATTGACGATTTTTATGCTGATGCGTTGATATTTAGCAATATTGTGCAATAAATTAACGATTTAATTGCTTATCCAGATAATAGTGCGTTGCACTTTATCTGGAGCATTGTTATTTGAATTATGGATATGTGAAAATAAAGCGGACCTCAGTGACATATATTCAAATTATTTTGTTGTTTTTTCCATTTTTTAACTCTCCGACTAGTACTCTTCTCCGTTAGGAAAGCACGGTACTAGGCGTTTAACATTTGGTGGCAGCGGTGGGATCCATTTAGATCTCCTACCAGAAAGAAAAAAAACGAAGATTTTCCTTTCTTTTTTTTCGCTTACCAAGACCAAGAGCATTTTTACTCTTGATGCGTTTCTGGGGCTATACACCAGAAAAGAATAAGTGGACAAAATTTCAGAAAAAAAAAGTGAAAAAAAGAAGTCCTGGAGAGCTCCATTCTTTGGACGCGAAGGCAGTGAAAAAAAAAGTCCTGGCGAATTCCTTACATATTCCTGGCAATAACTACAACAGTAAAAGCTATAATAACAACAACAACAGCAACAAACATCCACTATACAAAGATACAACTACATCAACAGCAGCAGTAAGAACAAAAACTTCAAATTAAGGTACAATTAAAAAAAAAAATTATAATAATAATAATAAATACATAACCTTTTACCTCTGTGTCGCTCTTAATCTTTTAATTTTGCGTGATTATTGTTTTTAGTACTAGACATTTTTTTTTCTTCAACATAAGTAGACCAATTACTAGGCAATTCAACAAACAAGCAAATGATGTTGCTGATACTAATTTGCCTCAAAACTTAAGTTTCACGTCTAATTTGGAAGCTATTCCTGAAGAGGAACTTCCTTAAATGTCCGCTATGGACATTATAATAAACATTTAGGATGTTTATACCCCATTTCGATGGAAAGCCAGCCGAGTGGGCTAAATTTACATCATGAGGTGACATTCTCTTCATTTCACTAAAAGAGACTGACGAACCTACCATTTTGGCCATTGTAAAAACAAGGTTACATGATTCATATAACCAGTTTAACCCCATATCGACTTGGACGGCTCTTAAAGAGAAGCTCGAGTCCGAATATAAGGAAGACAAGACACGCTCCTCTGCTCATAATGAGTTAGCGTCAAAATCAATGGTAATGAAGTTGACTGTATTTATACAGATTTTTCTAAAGCATTTGACCAAGTCAGTCATAATATAATTGTTTTTAAACTGCAAGCGTACGGTTTTCCTTTTCACTTTTCATTTCGTGGATCAAATCGTACCAGGTCAAATTTAGAAACTCTCTTTCAGACCCGTTTGTTGCCCATTCTGGTGTACCGCAGGGAAGCCATTTGGGCCTTTTCTTATTTATTCTTGCTATAAATAACGTTTCTGCTTACACACGCTTTAGTGATATTCTCATATATGCAGACAATATAAGAATTTATAAGACAATCAAAACTAACCATGATCGCACTCTTTTACAGGCCGATGTTGATAGATTCACTATTTGGTGTAATAAAAACGGGTTAACTCTTAACCCTAAAAAATGACAAACTATTACCTTCTCAAAGAAAAGAGTTGCAAGTACTTTTCAGTATTGTTTAACACAAAATAAAACTAGTCGCGTGTTTAGTTTTAAGGATTTAGAAGTTAATTTTAGTGCAAATCTAGAATTTGCTGAACACTCAAATGGATTAGACGTAGTCGCTTTTTTATTGAGCTCATAAATAATTGTAATTAAAAGTGCCAATTAGTTGTTTCAAAGTAAAACAAAAAAGAGGAAAGGGTTTTCTTAAATAGCGAAGACTTAATTTTATAAAAGAGTGAAAGTTTAAGAACAGAACTAAAATAAACTAAGTTTAAATATCACATTTTATTTTTGTTAATATATTTGTTAAACATGCCCGGTGGAAATACTCAAGAGCACACGAGAAAATTGATATCTGAGAAAGCATCTCTTCCTTCTCCCCATCCCACCTCATCGCCAACGACCGCATCATCAACCACCTTGTTATGGAATCTAACTAAAGACATCAGTGAATCTATCGCAAAGCAAATTAAAGATGAAATGGATTTATTGCATAAAAAGCTTTCAGATCGTATTCAGTGCCTTGAAAGTGAATTCAATGACAAAATCAAAACTGTTGAACAAAAATTTAGTGAACGGTATAGCTCTATTAATAATGCTCTTTTTATTTACAACGGAAGAATCACTCAATGTGAAGCAGAATGCAACAACATAGAAGAGCTCCACGAACAATTGTCATTAATGCAGTTGCAGACCCAAAACCTCGTGACAGACAACACTCAGCTAAAAAATCAAATTGACGCATTAGCTAGACAAAACATAGCTGGAGATATGGTTCTTTATGGGATTCCCTACACAGAGAATGAAAACCTTGTTGATATCTTCTTTAAAATATGCTCAGCTCTCAACCAAAAAACATCAATGCCTCTTAACATATTCCGCACAACACCCGCAAATAAATCGACAAGCAGTCCCATAATTGTAAAGTTGTCTCATCCTCTCATCAAGAAACAATTATTAAATGCTGCTGCAGTGTTTTTCAAAACAAATACCAGATCCGTTTCTCTTGATGATCTTGGTTATGACAGCAACAAATTTGTGAGAATCTATGAAAGTCTAACCAAGCAAAATCACCTTCTGTTTAAAATTGCAAATGAACAACGAAGTCATTGCTGCTGCCATTTTTTTCATTCAATTGCAATGTTTACTCAATTTACAATGTTTAGACTCGGAATGCAAGCGAAAAGTAAATGTTGCGTTCAGTGACTGTATAAGGTTCATCTACGGCTTGCCAAGGTATATAAGCGTTTCACAGAATAAATCTTGTCTTTTTGGTATGAGTTTGGATATATATTACGAGTTTAGATCTATTCTGAAACTACATGATATAATTCATAATAATTTCCCTGAGTATTTGTATGAATACTTGAACTTCCTTCAGTCACCTAGAGGCCTGAAATTAGTATTACCGCAATTCTCACATACTCTAGAAGAACGATCTTACTTTGCCAATGCAATTAGGTTGTGGAATAATCTTCCACACCATTTGCAAAGAACCATCTCGTCATCGCGATTTCAAAAGGAACTACTCAAACACATGTCCAATTAAATTTAAGATATTTAAATTTTTTTCTATAATAACTTCAAAATTTTTAAATTACTATAATTATTATTGATTTGCTTTGTAAACTTATGAATTTAATATATCTACATCATTTTTTCGTGCACATGTACCTATTGTTATTTAACTTTGTATACTATCTATGAGATTTATCTCGAAGTATATTGTAATATTAGCTCATATGAAATAAATGAAATGAAAAAAAGTTAATTTTATAGTAAAAAAGGCGAACTCTATGCTTGGATTTATAAAACGGTGGGCAAAGGAATTTAACGATCCGTACGTTACTCTCTCTTTGTGTAACTGCTATGTTAGGCCTCATCTTGAGTATGCCTCACAAGTATGGACTCCATTTTATGGAGTTCATAAGAGCCGTATTGAATCAGTCCAATATAATTTAATTCGTTTTTCTCTTAAAGGTCCTCCCTGGGCCGATCCATATAACCTGCCACCTTTCGAACATCGGATACGGATTCTGCAGTTACAAACTTTATATCAATGGCGGGTTAATGTAGTGATCGCACTACATGTCACCTCGTCATATCACCTCTCCCAATATGATCTTCATTCCCACGACGTAAAGTCTATACGCCTTTTTTTAAATACACTATATGATATCAAAAGTACGCGACATCTCATATTCCATGTTGAACACAATTGTTTCATGTCCATGAGCTCGTCACCCGATAACCACTTCAGTTTAATAAATAATAATTCATGCACTCAGAATGCATTCAATGAAATGCATATACAACGCTATAGATACCGCAATAAGCGCAGCATAATCGTTCCATCCACACCAAAATACTATGAGACGGCGGCGGTGGATATGCATAAAATCCAAAGTCAAGTGCAATGTTTGAAATATAGATATAGAGCGCAAGGGTGAATGGAAATCGTCAAAGGCTGGGTGTATGAACTACATATATCTAGAACCATTGACGATTTTTATGCTGATGCGTTGATATTTAGCAATATTGTGCAATAAATTAACGATTTAATTGCTTATCCAGATAATAGTGCGTTGCACTTTATCTGGAGCATTGTTATTTGAATTATGGATATGTGAAAATAAAGCGGACCTCAGTGACATATATTCAAATTATTTTGTTGTTTTTTCCATTTTTTAACTCTCCGACTAGTACTCTTCTCCGTTAGGAAAGCACGGTACTAGGCGTTTAACATTTGGTGGCAGCGGTGGGATCCATTTAGATCTCCTACCAGAAAGAAAAAAAACGAAGATTTTCCTTTCTTTTTTTTCGCTTACCAAGACCAAGAGCATTTTTACTCTTGATGCGTTTCTGGGGCTATACACCAGAAAAGAATAAGTGGACAAAATTTCAGAAAAAAAAAGTGAAAAAAAGAAGTCCTGGCGAGCTCCATTCTTTGGACGCGAAGGCAGTGAAAAAAAAGTCCTGGCGAATTCCTTACATATTCCTGGCAATAACTACAACAGTAAAAGCTATAATAACAACAACAACAGCAACAAACATCCACTATACAAAGATACAACTACATCAACAGCAGCAGTAAGAACAAAAACTTCAAATTAAGGTACAATTAAAAAAAAAAAATTATAATAATAATAATAAATACATAACCTTTTACCTCTGTGTCGCTCTTAATCTTTTAATTTTGCGTGATTATTGTTTTTAGTACTAGACATTTTTTTTTCTTCAACATAAGTAGACCAATTACTAGGCAATTCAACAAACAAGCAAATGATGTTGCTGATACTAATTTGCCTCAAAACTTAAGTTTCACGTCTAATTTGGAAGCTATTCCTGAAGAGGAACTTCCTTAAATGTCCGCTATGGACATTATAATAAACATTTAGGATGTTTATACCCCATTTCGATGGAAAGCCAGCCGAGTGGGCTAAATTTACATCATGAGGTGACATTCTCTTCATTTCACTAAAAGAGACTGACGAACCTACCATTTTGGCCATTGTAAAAACAAGGTTACATGATTCATATAACCAGTTTAACCCCATATCGACTTGGACGGCTCTTAAAGAGAAGCTCGAGTCCGAATATAAGGAAGACAAGACACGCTCCTCTGCTCATAATGAGTTAGCGTCAAAACAAAAATTCAAGAGTTTACACAATTTAAACTCCGCTACCTTCAACACTACCCGAGATGAGACGGTCAGGGATGAAAACCGCCGCACAGTGGTTTCTCCCATAGGCCAAAAGTCAAAATATCAAGGTTGAACAAATTAATTTTTTTTAATGCAATAATTATCTATGATAACGGGACAATTATGTTGCAGTAAGGTTTCTATTCTAAAATTAGTTGTTGGCAGTCAGTCGCGTCACAAAGATCAGTGTTTTTCGCGGTTTTATAAAAAAAGTTAGTCTGAAAATACGACATTGCGGTTTACCAATTTTTTGTCTGTTGTTCAAAGTAAATTTTTGAAAAAAGGTGATGTGAATATTAAAATAAAGTATACTAATAGCTTTTTAATAATTTTCTTCAAAAAAAATATATAGTTAATGTTTTGACTCCTATTGAAAATGGTGCATAATTTAAACTTTTTCATATTTCGTGTTTTTCTGAAGAGCCAAAACATCAAATTCCCATAAAATCCCACAATGATTCTTATAGAATAATTTTGAGTTATTTTTCCCCTTTTAGAATACATATGATTTTTTTTGCGCAAATTTGCGCAAGTCCTAAAATTTCGACCCGAAGTAAAACACTGTTTTCCACGCCGGTTAGCTGTTTTCCACGCCTTGGCGCGCCGGTTAGCGATCCAAGTGTTCAAGCGGAAATAAACGACATAAGAAAGCGTGCAGAGATAAATATCGAAAAAAACTACGGCAAACGAAACATTGCAATAATGTCAGACAGTCCATTAAATCCAAACTGGTATGGGATCTTGCCAAGGTTTTTCTCCTGAACATTAACGAAAACCCAGTGCAACTTAATGCACACGATCTAAGTTTAGTGTGGGACAATTTAGACGATTTTAATTTTCTTTCAACAGATCCCGAGAACGATCCAGTATATAAAAAATTAGAAAATCTCGAAAAATAGGTAGAAATAAGCCATTGTAACAAAGAAGAATGGTCTTCTATATTCCAGATATGTCGTGATTCCATGGTTTGTTTGATTTACCTGGAGATTTGCTCACTTGTACCAATGCAGCCACTGGGGCTCCCAAGGTGGCACTCGGGTCGTTTTTTCGCATATTCTTATATATGAACCGATCACAAACTACTGGACCGATTTTGACGGGACCTGCACTGACAAATAGCTGTTGTTGTAGGAAGTAACTTATGAAGTAAATTATCGAAAAGATGGCGCTCGGGTAGCTTTTTGAATATAATTACTCTTTCAAAATCAATGTATTCTTCCTTATTTTTTCTGCGGCAGCAACGCGCCGGGTAACAGCTAGTATTACAATAAAACTTTAATTTGAAATTGAAAATATGAATTATCTCATTTTTTGAAAAAAGTGATTTTTTGAGCTACTATAACCCACAAAAGCCGCCATCACGAACTGCAAGACATAGTTTTGTTTTATGACCTTCACAAATGCTATCGACTCATATACTTTTTGTGCGGTTACCTTTCCGACCTAAAAATTTTCTTTGGGCTCTTGGTCTATACATGAGAGTTTGACCGACGCACGCTCAATTTCCAGTCATTCATATTTAGATGCAAAAACGCAACAAGTAAGCAAAATGTAATTACCTCATAATAATACAGTATTTTCGTACCTATTTTCTTGAAACTAAATTTTAATATTTAACAAACACAAAACTTGACGAAAATATAAATATATATAATATGTTACATAAAAAATTGTATTTAAAAATTTTGATGAAAAAAATGTTCGATGTGGATGCCACGAAAGTCTAAACGAAATGCAATACAAATGTCAAAAAGTCTGTTGGAAATAGACACTCACAATCAAAACTACATTCAACGTAAACGTCAAATTTGATGAGAAGATTTTAATCCACACGAAAAGCATGATTGGGATGACCGAATTATGGACTGGATGTTGTTTGTTGGTCTCCTTTGGATTATCTGATGACAGGCCTATATTCGTGGCATCGTTGATTTTCAGTGTCAAAAATTTGTCATTTGTCAAAAAACTGCTTTTTGTAATTTAGCTGTCAGTTTGCTCATTATTTTAATAAAGTAAGCGTGCTTTTAAATTGAACAAAGCCACACTTTTAAAAAACATTGTTCAAACAGAGATGGCTGACTTACAGCTTATTTACAACGTATTCAAGTATTGGAAAACAATTTTTTTACTAAAATTACTAAAACGAGTTTAACCCTTGTGCCACCGACGAATCTCTTTTGAAGAGACTTCGCCAAATAGCATGGCTACTGCTACTGACTTCAACAGGAGAAGCAGCAAGAGGATACGGAAAAGTTAATTTTCGGATCCGCTTAGCATAACTAGGGTTCGATTTGAACCATTTCTAGTAGCAAACATTATGCGACGAGAACATTATTGGATTTGACTTTATTAAAGAGCATCAAATAATTCTTGACATCGGCCACCAGGTTCTTAAGTGGCAAAATTTAGAGATGGTTTGTGGTAGTGAAAATTAGTCATTAAAAATAATATGCATTCCTCCTTTATGTGAAGTTTTTTTTTCTTTAACCTTCTGTCATTCAAATCAAATACCTTTAACAAAGACATAAATCTTTAGGCATCAAAGAAGAATGATGGGACAACTTGATTCTATGCGGACATAAATTCTTTTTTACTATACAGTATATGAAGGATATACGAAAGTCAAGAAATCTAAAGAATTTCTTTCTTATATCCGTGCTTTAAAGTAAAGAATTATTAAAAATTATTATGTTATGTTGAAATGAAACACTGCAAACAGTAGAAGTTTTGTTTTTCGTGCATTTTTTAATAAGTTTTTATTGCACTCAACGTTTCCAAAGTCTTTTAATATCCAACAGTTTGTTTTATAAGAGTACACTTTTTTTTATTTACATCGCAAAATTGTCAAATCGATTTTTAATTTTGCAATTTGTGAAAAATCTTAAATTAATATATTACATACACATAAATCTATATTCTATATACATATATAAAAATTTCAGGAAAGAAACCATCGGTTTAAGTGGAACAGAAACAAGTTGCCAGAGATTGTCACACAGAAGAATAAAATTACCGTGCAAGCAATCTTTAGTTATTGCTGTAACCTGGTAAATAAACTGATCGACTGAAATATTATGATTTATACCATCAAAAGGCAAATTCCAACTTTGGATTATATTAGTTACCCGATTGGTATTAATTGGTGAGAAAATGTTTTCTTGATCTTGGAACGAGTTGTTGTTGTGGCTGTAAGTTTGAGAATGCCTTTGGGGGTTATTATTGTAATTGAAGATCTGCGTTGCTATTTGAGGATACGAATCTTTTGGAGGTAGAACGTCTTTGTTAAGGTTTGATTGACGATTAACATTTTCATAAACCCGATTCGGTTTAATAGTATTATTCTTGTTTTGATTTAAGATCATGGTTTCAAGACGACTCATCATAGAATTTAATTTTTGTTCAAATTTTTGTTCAATCGAAATTTCAATTTGATTTGTAAGGTCTTGAACTCGTGGAGGTTCCTCAGTATTTGTCGGAGGAATCCATTGAGAGTTGTTTAAACTTTGTCTTATTTGATCATCCAAGTGAGCATTTTCAAATACTTCTACTTGGCTAAATAATTGTGGCATTGTTGCAGATCTACGCAACGATTCTTCAATATTTTGAAAAGAAGGCATAATTGGAGATGGATTTAAGGACCAATCAGTGGGATTTTGTTCAATCAAAGGTAATTGCATATCAAGTTTTTTCTGAAACCGATTATTAGGGCCTTTGCTTTTAGGTATAGCTCCGGTTGATAAAGGTGGTGACTTTTGCTTTCCTATTTTATAAATATCTTAAAGAGTAAGTTTAGTTTTACATTTTGGACATGTCGAGGAATGATTAATTGTTTCAACTATGCATTTCTTATGAAATACGTGTTTGCATACAGTTTTAACATTAATATCTTTATCAGTAAATGATTATTTGCATATTGTACAAGAATTATTTTGTATAAGATTTTCGGAAATATTTTCAGGAGTGTGTATAACAGACATTTTTAATATCTAACTTTGATATCATAAAAGTAAGTTTCGGGTATACATAAAAAAAATAAGCTTCAGTTTTTTTTTTTTTTTTTTTAATTATTAAACTCAGACAAAAAAAGATTCAATAGTTGAAAAATAAACCTAACTGTTAATTAAATGATATAGTGATGGATTTCAATGAAAGGACAATCTTAAAAATAACTCTAGGATTGTAGTTCCTTGCATCAACTGAATTTTTAAAATGCTTAAATTGCACGATTTGTTTGGTTTATCAAAATATACACTCATCTATATGATTGATCGGACGTTTATGTAGGATAAACAACGTACACATTCGTGATTCCAGATGTGTGACAAAATTCTGGAAACAGGAGAAAAAAAAACTCAACGTGGGCGCCATTTTGTTATGTTTGGTTTGGGATTAGATAAAATTTTCCCAAGAACAGAGTTCAGAGCATATTAAATGTCGGCTGCTTCAGTCCGGGGTGGGTATTTACTCTATTACTCACCAAACTAAACAAAATAAATATGTGCTCATACAAAAATTGGACAAAAAAAAATCTATGTGGATCTATTCTGAAATTGCTTAGGACCAGGGTGTTAATTAGGTCCCTTAATCTCCCTCCCAACCATGCACATTCGAATTTTAATTGAATGGCCCAAATAAAGAAGCGAAGCTTTTTCTTTTAGATGTATACCCTTACTTAAAAGAGATTTATTCGAAATTCATTATTTTTGTATTCTTATAATTTTAAAACAAAAGTAAAAGATAGATTTCATTAATTTGAATTTATTGAATTTAAAAGTTTAGAATTTTTAATTTATAAATATAGAAATTGAAAATTTTGAAAATGCAATTAAACGAGAAAAATCCCAAAAATATAAAAAGATGAAATTTTTGATGACAAAATGAAATAATCATGCGGATAGGAGACATATTATATTCTTCCAGGCATTAATCTTAAATACCAAAACCTGTATTTGAAATCGCGTATCGTTAGTTGGATTATATTGGCGTAAAACTATTGATTCGCTGTAGCTAACAGGCCTGTTATCTATGAAAATCTGTCGCCGAACAAAACTGACACAAAAAGGTTCTAAAATAATGCCAAAAAAGATTACACACCTATACCTACCTATGTATGTTCAAATCTGTAACTAAAGACAGTTAAATGAAAAGTTGGAACGGATTTTCTTTTCGTTTTTACAAAAAAGGTTCAATTTTGAAAATTTAAGAGTGAACAAATTGAGTTTTGAATTTAGAAAAAAAATGTTAACTGTACATTTAGACTTTAACTGATAAATTGTATTTATATTAATGTTTAAAGACAAATTATGACTTTATAACGAAACAAAAAAAAAATGTTATCGATGTGTAAGTAGAATTTATAAATTAGGTGATTGAAAATTGCCTGTGTGCGATATGCTCTTCTGCATTTCTGATTAGCAAATCATGTTTAGATCGATATACAGCATATAATATGTTAAAAATTTGATGAATTCGGGTAGAGATCAAGAGTGATCTAGGCCAGATCCTAGGCGCGGATTTGTGATCTCCTGGAACAATTATATTTTTGTTTCAACAAAATTTCGGGGTTAGCACTTAGAACTTTTGATAAATACCGCTATGAGGGTTTTTTTTCGATCCGAGTATTAATAATCAATCGGTATTTCGACGAAGGGTTGATTGTATGTTTTTTTATTTTAATTTTATTTTTTGTCTTTATGTTTCGGTAGGCTTATTTGAACTATCAATTGGTTTCTTTTTAAACCTTATTTGAAATAATTAAAAACAATTTTGTTTGCAAATAGCTGATTAAATAGCACAATTAAACGGAGGGTGCTTATACTTTTCGAATGCAATTCTGGTGTTAATTTTCTGATTTTGCCTTAACACTTCGATCTCTTGCTTTAACTCATCGCGCGATCTCACAGTAAGTTTTAGCTGTAAATTCTTAATGTTAAATGTTCTTTTAAGGTAGTTTACTTTTTCTGGTAATTTCTACAACAATTGATATTGAAAAATATCAAATAAATACTTCCAAATATAACAAAAATATAGCATTTTGTAAAGTTTATTGAAAAATTGATATGATATCAAACTGAGCTTTTATTTTTTCGGTGTTGGTATGTATTTGACGACCTTCTCTCTGCTTCACAACCCAAGTTGAGAAAATAAATGAGTTTGATCCACTAAAAATTTTTTTAGTGAAGTTCTGAAGTATACATAGGAGAGTTATAATCCAACTCGAGATCATAACATCGTCCAAAAAGAAAAAGAAGGACGAACATAAAAAGATAAAACATAAAAAATGTTCAAAGAAGTTTTTTGTACTTGTTGAGACAAAATAGCACAGAATCACCGTTATTTTATGCACTTTAAGGAAGAACTCTGCAAAATACTTCAATCTCACAAAAATTGGTACGAGATGCATTCATTGAAGAAGTTCAGAATTCCTATAAAAGAATCTAATAAAAGTTAAACCTAAAGGGAAAAAAACTATAATTTTAGTCATATGCTTATGTATAAGGAAAATATCTCTTATATTTAAGGAAAGAAAGGAGGTTCTTGGCCTTAATAGAGCCCCTTAAACAACAGTTTGATTAGTTGTGTTCACTATGTAATCTTAAAATTATAGATAAGAAGACTATCTCATCAGTGTATGTCCCATATTTGAACACCATCAAAGATCATACTATGGAAAGAAAACTTTGATGCTTCCAGAAAAAAATAAATTCTTTAATTATTGTAACCGGATTTTGTTTTTTACAGAATATTATTTATAAACTGACTAAATGAATATACGATTGTAAGTAACTTTTTACTTTTGTCAATGTTTACTTACTTCATAATTTAATCTTTAAAATTAACAACCGAGCTTATGAATGAATTTGGTATCAAGGAATAAATTACTTACTTAATTTACTATTTTATAAAATCTTTTAATTTTTACATCGATGATTTGCCAACGATGATCTAGAATGGAACTACAAATCTCCCATGTAATCGCTTCACTTATGACTTACAATCGTAGTTTAAGTTTTAACTCTTCGATTTCCATAGCTAATCTGCCGAAATCAGTGGGTAAAAAGCTTTTGTTCATCTGGGTTAACATCAGAAAAAGCGGGCAAGCTTTCTGGTCCTGAATTGTTCGGTGTCTGAGACCAACTAAATGCTGGTGTTGTTTCATTTGCTTTGTTCCAGGAGGCTTACGATCGTATGATGATGTCTTTTGAACATAATTCCCAGCTTCTGTTCCTTGCACATACAGCTGAGTTTGGCGATAGTATTTTTTATTTAAATTCGGTTGAAATAAATAAAAATAACCAAAGCTAATTGAATGAATCTTAATCTTTATCCAATTAAAACTTTATGCCATTTTAAATAGCAAGTTTTCACAAAAGCGCGCTTTCCTTTTAAAACTCATGTCACAATGTCACTTATTGAAATTTCTAAAGTTTTCCTATTCAAACCAAATTATTATCAAACAGATGAAGATTTATTCAAAAAAATTATATTTAAACATAAAAGCATATTAGGTATGCAGCGAAATAAATTTGGTACAGTTTTCTTCTATGAAACGAATTATTTATTAGTCAAAACATATCTACTTAAATAGTTTGAAAATAATGTAACGATAAGAATATACAGCTGCTTTACGTTTCATTATAATTTTTGTGAAACTTACATCAGCTATTCGTATATATATATATAATATAAATATAAGTAAAGGTACCTACCTAGAGCGCCATTTAAGAATAGAATGGCGGAGTGAATTTATTATTTTAAATAATTTACAATGCAATAAGAATAGATCACGTTTTTTCTTTATGTTTTTACAAATTGTTTGGATTACTATTTTAGTGTTTTTTTTTTCATTATAAATAGAATTAATACTTTTTCATCTCTAAAGTTGTTTGAATAATTTTTAAAATTTAAAGATAACATAAAAATATGCCTAACTAGTGTGCCATTTGTATTAGTAGAACAGCGAGTGAAAATTAAAAAGTAAGATAATTTACAAATATAATATAGAGATCTTCAAATCCATAACAAACTGGATTGCATTTTACACTTTTTGTTTAACTCCGTTTACAATATTTTACATTTTGTTTTTTCCTCTTAATAAGTTTTTGGTTTTTATATGTTTGATAAAAAAATATTTCGTACTATTTGTTTACAAATTATTTTAAGTTATTTTTTACTCTCTCTCTCTCTCTATCACTGATACCTTTTGAACATAAAACGATTGAAAATATTAACACCAACAACAAAAATTCGCTCTTATGGACATCCGCATTCATCGACTACCATTTTAGGAAGATCCCGTTTAATTATTCCATCATCGCCATAGTAAATTAAGGACATGCTCGAAAACTTGACTGGAGCACAGCAGGGTTGCATCCCATTTAGAAGTCCCATTTTACGATATTCTTCTATGAAATGAGCATGAAATGTTTGAAAAGTGTCTGGAGTCCTAAAGGGTCCGGTGCAATCACCTCGACAGTAATTCGCGAAATAGCCACGAGGAGCAATTATCCAGTCATCCCATCCGAGAGCCTTGAAGCTAACATAAAATGATTCCTTGCAGCATTGACCATGAATTGCACCAGAACAATCAACAGCACGCCGTCTGACCCGTCGTGACCGCGAAGGTTCAGTATGCAGAACCAAAAACGGTCTGTTTGGATTTAAACGGTCTTCTAGATGGAATTCAGCAGCAACTTCATATGATATACCCTCCAATTGTTCTTGGTTAGCATAGAGGTTTTTGATTTCTCGACTTTTTCGGTATGTCCTGCTTCTGAGCCACAGTGACTGCGGATGGCTGGTTTTTATTTGCTCTTTTAACTGAAAATCGTCTGGTTGACTGTCTGACGTGATCTGCTTCTGAATATGAGTTGTGCGATTTTTTCGTCTATAACGATGATGGGTGTATTGTCTATATTGATATAAATAACGAAGGCTTTCATTACTATCGGAATGGTCAGTTCTTAAAGATGACTTATTATATGATGTAAAGTTTTGTTCTAGTGTATCTAAGACTGATTGACTGGACTTATTGGTTGCGGTTGGTGTTGATAACAGTGAATGGTGATGAAACTTCCTGTCAAACAAGTGAAGAATATATTGATTTCCACATCCTGTGCAATCAATAAGAAGCCTCAATTTATCTTTTTGATGTTTTCCATACCAAAACTGAACGGTTTCTGTTAAATCGAGCTTTTGCCAACCTAGCACGTTATGGTCGACAGATAAAGACGTACAAAGTCTGGCCACTTGATCGAAGCCCTATTTGGTATGATATATTATTTAATTTATTGTTTGCAGTAAAAAAAAGTATAAAAAAATGTATATGATAGACGCTTGGTAATTTACCTTGCTGGAAAAATCGCTACCAATCAATTGGAAAATCCAAATTTTTAAACTTGGCTCCCTAGAAGAGTTGAGTTTTTGGTTGTTTCGATGCTTAAATTGACCGTTTGCTTTTCCTGGAATCGGTGAAACCTTCTCTATTCTTATATGAATCTCGGCATTGCGTATTTGAAGTTTTTGTTTTGGTATTTTGTTTGAAGGTGGACTGAATTCCACAAGTCGATGTTTTTTATACACCTTTCCTGTAATGATTTATGTTAGTAGATATTATATTTATAAAAAAGGTACAAATTAAAATTACTACAGAGGAAAATAAAAAAAAAACAAAAGTTAGTTTAAAGTGTGGAAAATTTGTTGCGGATCGCTGATCTATGCAATGTTTTTCCAGACAATAATTAAAGGAATAATCTTAATCACTTTGCATATTGAAATAGTATATATCTCTGCTTAAAGTAACTAAAACCGCGATTTATATGCGATTATACATAGTATAAATGCACCCTCTATAAAAACAACAGATAATAAACTCGGCGTAAGTTGAAGTTCTACCAATAATCAAGTAGCTAGATTACAAAAATGGCTGTAAAAGTGTAAACTAGCAAAAGAATAAATGTTCAAAATTTCGATAGAAATTTTTTAGCACAAATGCAAAATAAGAGACGTTGCAAGCCAGTTTATTGGCGATTTAGTCACACTTTTTAAAATATTTCTTACGACTTTCTAATTCGTTAACATCAAAAACTGTTCGTATATCCTCTACAGACTCCCAAACGACACCACGGATTGTAATAAAATTTTTGTGTGCGTATTGTTCATACCAATAACGATGGTTCGCAACATAGGTTAAACCATGTCCGAAAATCAGATGGTAAGATGAAGTTCCTGAATCAATCATCAGAATGTTATGAAACTTGAGGGAGTTGTGCGATACATGACTTTCTAATTCGTTAACATCAAAAACTGTTCGTATATACTCTACAGACTCCCAAACGACACCACGGATTGTAATAAAATTTTTGTGTGCGTATTGCTCATACCAATAACGATGGTTCGCAGCATAGGTTAAACCATGTCCGAAAATCAGATGGTAAGATAAGATGCATTCCTGAATCAATCATCAGAATGTTATGAAACTTAAGGGAGTTGTGCGATACATTACTGTAATAATGTTAGAAATTGCATTTTTTGCATGGTATATAAAAATTTGCAAACTATTCAGTTTTTAATCAGAATCAGTTTAAATCAATAAAGTATTTTTGAAAAATTTCGGAATAGTTTGATAAAGATCTATCGGAAAACCGTATGTTATATATTGCATTTTTCTGGATTCCTGATCTATCAACCGAATTGGTTTGAATCAGACGGTAAGAAATTGCATTTGTCTGCATTATATGTCTGTGATGGGCAGATGGCAAAATTTTATGAATTTTTTTTACAAAATGTTATAAAAAATTAAAAAGTTGTTATCACATATTAAAAAAAAAATAAATTTACAAAAAAGAATATAAAAAACTTAAATTTATGAAAAGAACTTTTTGATTTTACATAACATTCCATTTATATTGGGACAATTTATTTGGGACTTATGTCCCGACGGGGACATCTCAAAGATGGGACATAAGTCCCAACATTTACATTTTTCTACAAAAAATCACAAAATGTTTAAAAAAAAAAAAATTAACAAACGGTTTGATGGATAACATAAAAATATTCGTATATTATTTCATTGGTGGGGTGAAATAATGGCCACGAAATTAAGGCCCCCGCGGGTCTTAATTCCCACTTTGAAAGAAAACAACGCCCAAAGGCATTAATTCCTTCCCAAAATGGCAATTAAATCCGCGGGTGTTATTTTCCAACAGTTGAGATTGGTAAGGCATACCCCCCTGCCTGGGCCACTATACGATTTGGGGTGGGTTCGAGTTTGGGTGGATGAAATTAATGCGGGTATTAATGCTTTTTTTAGAGGGTCTTATTGCCACTTTGAAAAGGAATTACTTCCCGCGGGTGTTGTTTCCTGTTATAGTGGGAATTATGTCACACGGGCCTTATTTCACTCCACGTATTTTATTTACATATAAAAAACAAATACATTTTCCTTTTATAACAAAAATGACAAAACAAATTAACAAACAAAAATTAATTTTAGAAAAAATCGCAAAAAATAAGATAAACTTTACATAGAAACAAAATTAGTGTTTTTTTTATTGTTGGCTTACTTTTTTCAAATCTGTAATTTGATTTTTGGTTTTTGTTTTTCAAATTTGCAAAAACTTGAATCTTCTACGATTCTTTTCATAAATTCACAAAAAACTACAGTTTTAAAAAAAGTAAGACAACAAGTTACTCTATTTTAGTTGTACAGTCTAAGGTCCCATAGGTCCCCGAAGTTTTGCCCGGTCATTTGAATTGCTCGCTTATTGGAGCTGTCAATAAGCAGAGTTTTCACTGTAATTGCATTACAGTTTTACGCATTGAAGCATTGACAATGCGTTAATATTAAACGGAAATAACTGAACAAACAATCAACATGAGTGTATTTTTGGTAGACTCATAAAATTTATTTAAAAAAAATTGGGACATAAGTCCAAAAATTTTTTTTTGGGACTTATGTCCCGGGGACTTATGTTCCTCCGCCATTGATTTTGGACAGTTCATGCAAGAAATGGCATTGCGTTAGCAATCGCTTCCTCTGGAATAGCACATTGTTAGAAGAATTCCGTACGGCTCATTCAGTTTTGAAATTGCAGTTATATCTTCAAACACTGAATGGCATTGTAAGCACTTGACTGAACATTGATAGATCTATGAAAAGACTCGAGATGTTTTTGAGGACCAAAGGTTTTGCTGTCTGGTGATTTTCGCCAAACTCTGCCAGTCATTTTAATATCGAATCCTACCGATTACATAAACTCTTGCCCCAAATTATGTAAACTGTGGTGCTATATGAAGCAAACTTCAGCTGACAATAAACATGAGAGTTAAATTGCTGAACGATCTATCTGCTAAAGATTTTTCTAAACAATTGCTGACTTTAATAGGTAATAATAGGTATTCTTTCCTCAGAAGTTTTCCAATTTGGTCCCATCGAAATTTGAGCTCATCAATAAAGTATTCCCGAACATCATTACTAATCACAAAAATAACAAATGGTTGAAAGCTTGAGCAAATTTAGCGGCTAAGAACAAAGATAGATAGGTAGATGGTATAATCTTCATAATTCAGAATAAAATCGTTATGAAATTGAACGTGTTTGGTGATAAAAACATGAATGATCAATGTGATCCAAGCGACAATACTCAGAAGAAAATTCAAAAGTGAGGAAGTTCTCATACCAAGGATTCCAATGATCCCAACAGATATGCCTATTAAGTTTAAACGAATTCAATTTCCGATTCGTCTTGCATTTGCCATGACGATTAACAAATCACAAATGCGATTCTTGAATGTTTTTGGTTTGAATTTGGAAAATGCATGTTTTTCTCATGGTCTATTGTATACACGCTTGATAACAGAACGAAAAATTTCTTATATCACAAGGTGCTTCACTAAAAAGAATCAACCCGAGCGCAAAACACGAAGCAGATTTCATAACTTTAAAATAAAGCCAAATATCTTGCTGACACGCAATTTAAATGAGATCTTTAATTTTTTGTTTAATATTTATTTTCACTTACGAGAATAAACTATTTAAAAGTTAATAAATTATTTGTATTGATTTTATTACGTAAATAAAGAACTTAATTAAGGGTAACTAAAAGTTTACATGACATTCGTTAATTATTAGGCGGTACGAAGTTCACCGGGCCCGCTAGTTTCATATATAGATAGGCCTTCATAAATTAAATGTATTACACGACAGGGTTGCATGAATTTTCCGTCGTAGCAAACGCGGTCACACGCGTACTTGCTCTTGGGATCTCTAACTTTGCAGACAAATATTTTGTATGCGTTAAAATTTCATAAATTTATTCAATTAATTTAATATGAACTAGTTTAAAAAAAATTAGTATAAAATAAATGACTTTAAAATTCATTTCTAGGAGGAATGTCATTAATTTTGATATATTGATTATTTTAAACAATTTTATTAAATATAAAAAAATATATTCAATGCCAGTTTTAGCAACATAATAATTTTCTGTGTTTTTGCACTCGGTATGTTACCTTACTAATAGATAATTATTTCGTTTACAAATGAATTCGTTTGGAATTAGTTTGGAAAATTCGAATTCGGGAGATTTGCCCAATTTATTTACGGGTCTCAATTTCCTTCATAAAAAGATAGAACACTAAACACTTATTACACTTTTTCTGTACAAAAATCAATTAGTTTATAAATCTGATTCGGAATACCATTGTTTTTTGTCTTGATTTGATAATATAACGACAAAGTGAAACCATCTCTCAAATTAAAATTGTATAAAGTGAATATTTGTTACTCCACGAACATTTTCACTTAACGGTGCAGTGAACGAACCCCTTACGAACTAACGCCATGATGGTGTTATAAACTGAGGCTACTTGTTTTTGTTCAATAGTAGTTTTGCATTCGAATTTTTTTAAGTGGAATATGTAAGTCCAACTCTTGAAAATTGGCCTTATTTCACTTCGCGTTGATGGCACCATATAAAGATTGGATTTCAAGAAACCTGTAATATGGACATGGTATGGCTATAAGTTCACAATCGAATGTGAATTATCACCATATGGCGTTAGTTCACATTTCAGTGCTGGTTTAAGTTCAAATTTGAAATTTAAGCCACATTTGGATTGTGGCTTTGATTCGTATTTAAAAGTGAACTAACACCATTATGGCGTTAGTTCGTATGAGGTTCGTTCACTGCACCCACACAACTTAAACTTCAAATTTACTTATAAAATGGTCTTTTGATAAGTATCTCTAAATTTTGACAGAGCATTCATTGCAACAACAGCGTTAAACAACATGGTGCAAATCATAAATTTTTTTTATATAAGTGGGTCTCCTGTCCAAGGAATTTGAACCCCATTTCAATATAAAAATCATTTCAGCGACAAACCTCATTTTAAACTAAATGGGTACGTCAACGAACTTAATTCGTCACTACAATGCAGAACGAGCCTAAAGTCCATTTTTTGAAATTTGGAAAAGCTAAACTTGTATACGCTAAAGTTTGATAAATACAAACAAAATTATGAGCAGGAAAGAAAGAAAATCATATTTTCTATCGAAAAGCTCTTAAATTGTTTTTACTGAAGGCATAGCACTTTACGAGTTATAGCGTATACAAGTTTAGCTTTTCTTTAGGCTAGTTCTGCATTGTAGCGACGAATTGTCGAATTCGGGACTATACAAATCCACATGAGAACCAAGAGCATCCCAAATAATCACTGTTTTATGTTGATCTTTCTTAGGCGGCATCATCGATCCATATTTCTTGAAACCTACTTTGACTTTGACCACATAATTACCGAACACTATAGGTCGGTGATCACCAACTTTTTTTGAACTGAATAAGCTGATATGGACACCAACAGCATTTTCTTTCATAAGGACGCCTACTTGGGAATTCTGCACGATCGACTCAAAATTATGGTCAACTATGGCCACCGCGATTTGAACCCGTTAGAATTTTTCTTTTCTTTTTCTTGTGTTTTCTGAAGTCACAGCTCTATGTGAATTGCGAATAAGCCAAAAACCACAGCGGCAACCAAAGTTATCTTAACCCAGACCAAATTCCGCCAGATTTCTGTGGATGCACGTCATCCAGAGAAGCCTCTATTTCATGCATAATGGCATCGATTGGACTTTCAAATGAATAAAAGTATTCAATTTTATTTATTTGTTTTATTTCAATGTTAAGATAGAAAAAAGAGTAAATAAATAAATGCAATTGTAATTGGCAGCTGTTGGCAACCAAACAAATTACTGATCTTAATGAAATGTATAAAAATGTGCAATTGCAAGCTCTAAACTTCTACAATTTAATTTTTCTGCGATTTTTTGTAGATTTTTAATTTTTGTTCTCGAGAACAAGGTTGTCTGGTTTTACATAATTAGTTGATATATATACGACTATGAACAATGGTACGAATTTTAAGTTAAACCTGATTCTTGGTTATTAGCTCAAAATTTTGACGCGTCTTTAGCCAATAACTTTTTATGAGAAAGACTGCCAAAAACTCATTAAACTAAAAAAAGTAAAATATTATGCGACCAACAGACGTCGAGGAAACCGCATGAACGCCTTTTTCAAAATTGTGAATTTTAGACTCTCCAAGTTGTACTTTTTAAACCAATAATATAATATCGGGCGAATAAAGTATTTTTTTTCATTTGTCTGCTAACTTGACTGGACTACTCCAAGAGTATTCATTTTCTGTAATCTTCATCTAATCTCAGCCGTGTAGCTGATGACTAATCAACGCTTAAAAATTCATAAAAACTAATGTGCACTTGAATTTAAGTCTTAGCCGCTTAAATTCGGCGATAAGTCCGCTCCGATATAGTAGAACAAACTAGGCACGTAAATTTTTTCGTGAAAATAGCTTTCGTCATTAATAATTTTTTTTTTTTTTATTTTTTTTTTTATAATGCACACGCGCTCAAGGGGTTTGTTATAGCCCTTTTAATGATAAGTCACAGCGCGAGCGATAGGAATTTAGGGAGGAAGGGAAAGGAGGTGTCGATGAACATTGATCTTGAATGTCTGCAGATCAAAATGGCAAGGAAAAATTGTGCCAGGCAATTCATTCCACATTCGTGTTGTACGGCTAAAGAAAGAATCTCTATATTTCACGGTACGACCGAAATTGGGCTCAAGTGTAAACTGATGAGCGTTCCTAGCAAGACGAGTGTTACGGGAGAAATGTTTAAGGGGTGGAACGCAGCTGGCTACCTCAAGTGAACATTTTTTATAAAAGAACCTGTAAAATAAAGAAAGACAAGAAACATTTCGACGATGTTCGAGTGATGGAAATGTTTCCTCAATGTTTTTCTCTCCTATCAATTTTAACGCCTTTTTCTGAACTCTGTCGAGCAGGTGAAGAAAAGTTTGAGAAGCACCTGCCCAGAGATGGGAATTATACTCGAGTTTAGGGCGTATAAACGCCTTGTAAATTGTAGCCAGATCAGAAGGGGTGAAAAACTTCTTGCATCTATTGAGAAAGCCTAAGCATCTTGCAGCATTCTTAGCAATCTCAAGTATATGATCATTCCAACGAAGGTTGTCACTGATACACATACCGAGTACTGAAAGCTTTTCGGCCTCCTCGATGCAAGTACCATTCATGGATAATGGCATAGGGGGTATGTTTAACTTTAACGACAAAAGACAGCATTGAGTTTTCGACGCATTAAACTCCACACGATTTCTGATACCCCAATTCACAATGCTGTTTAAATCGGAGTTTAATGAGCTTAACATACGGTTTCGTTGTAATAACACGTCCGAAGGCGAAGGCCGTGAATTATCAAACGTATATGAAAAGCTGAGGGTTGAGTCGTCAGCAAAACAATTTAATGGATTAGAAGTCACAGACAAGAGATCATTTATAAAAATGAGAAAGAGAGTCGGAGACAGAACGGAGCCCTGGGGCACACCAGCATTTATTTTGTGGAGATCAGACTTGAAACCGTCTAATACAACTTGTATTGAACGGTCCAGAAGATAGCTTCTAATCCAACGAATAAGAGTATCATCGATACCAAATGCACGCATTTTCGATAAAAGAGCTTCATGCCAAACTCTATCAAATGCCTTTGAAATATCAAGCGCAATAATCTTGCTTTCGCCAAAGCGATGCACAGATTTGTTCCACTGTTCGGTGAGATATGCCATCAGATCACCAGTGGAACGATTGCTACGAAAGCCGTATTGCCGGTCATTTAAAAGCTTCCGATCTTCGAGATATTTCTTGAGCTGACGATTTATCAGCGTTTCCATGACCTTGGTAAGAAGGGACGTAAGTGCAATTGGTCGGTAGGAGGAGGGGGAGGAGGAATCACCTTTTTTAGGGACGGGCTGGACAAATGCTGTTTTCCATTTACTAGGAAAGATACCTGAACGATAGGAGCTATGGAAAAGCTTACGCAATGGTTTTGCCAGCGATGAAGAACACCTCTTCAGAAGTATAGGGGGTATACCATCCGGGCCAGCGGATTTGTGTATATCAAGATCTTGAAGAACTCTTGCTACTGTACGAGTGCGGAAAAATACCTGTCTCATAGAAAAATTAACGTTCTCAAGTACAGGAGGGACATTGTTGCTTGCAGGCAACGTAGAACTTGCAGCAAAATGAGCTGCGAGCATATTCGCCTTCTCTGAAGAGCTGACAATTGGATTATTGTCGACGATGAGCGTTGGAACTGATGATGACGTTGAGTTCTTGACGTTTTTTACAAATGACCAGAAGTTTTTACTGCCTTTGGGACATTGCAGAATTTTTTGCCGTAATTTCTGGTCATGTAAAAATTTAGTTTTGTGTATAACGGAGTTGCACGAGTTCCTAACTTGTTTATGTTTCTTCCGATTTTCCTCAGATGGATCGGAAGCTTACTTCTTTCAACCTGATAGCTTGAAATATTCCTAAAATAAAATTAAATTCATTTGTTATATACGCCTTGTGTTTTCTTTAAATTGATTTTTTTCTTAGTTTGGATTCTTGGGAATTAATATTGAAATGGTCTTGCCAAACATTATTAATATTGAAGAAAAAAAAAATTGTTGTTTGTTAAGTCTTCTATTGTCATTAGGTTAATTTGTAAGAATTAAATTAAAACTAGAAAATAAGAAAAAAAAATATTACTTCACATTTCGATTCGAAAAAACAATAGGTATCGCCAAAATCTTCAAAACATTGCCGTTTTTGGCGATAAATCGCCATATCTGACAACTTTGCACGAGAACAATACTTTTATTTTTCCTATGGAAATCGAATTTAAGATTTTTGCTATCGAGATTATGACATGATCCAATTTATCTACCAGAGTCTCAGAAATGATAAGTTTGATGGTTCAGTAAAAGAGGCACTTAAGACTTCTATTGAATTGTGTGTTCCAAAATTTGGAAGCAGTCGTGTTTCTTAATGGAATGACAGATTTTCACATAAATGGAATTGAATAGTTTTTAACAGGTATTCTCAACTTTGGCAAGTTATTGCGGTCATATTGTTTAAGCAACATCTACCAAATTGGGTGCCATTTATTAAGACTCTCTTGCCCTATAACATTGAGATTTACAACGTTCAACAACATGTGCAGTGCACATATGATTTAATTGTTTTATAAGAAATTGCGTCCTATGTTCAAGCAACATTTCACGCGATTCACCCACGTTTTCGTACGTAATAGAGGAAGATTTTTTCCGTTTGCATTAGGAACCTGTTAAACTTATCATTGAAATGCATCATTGTTGAAACCCAATCAGTAAAATGTCAGTGATAGCAAGGATTGACAAAATTTTATCATTGAAAATAATGTCTTCATGCAGATAACATTTTGAGGTTAAAAAAAATCATTTCTTGAACACCATCAGTGGAACGATTTTTAACACTTATTAAATTAAAGTTAGCTGTTCATTGAAATCGAACGGGAACTAGACTCAAATTGTCTATTTGCCATCATTGTTGGATTAAAATTGAAAAAAGTTAATTTTCAACAATAAGTTTCAATAATAGCTATGAGTGGACTCTGCAAAAAATCAAACTGCTCCCAGTTTCGTTACGGTGTGTCACCTCACCCAGTTAAGTTTTATTTTTTAGACTACTGAGAGATTTTAATTTGCTTTAGCTCGGCTATACGGAAAATATGCACATTACTGTTTTCTTGAAATGCTGTTTATATTGTAAGACGGTCGCGTTTACTATGCTTTAAAAGGATGAAAAAGTTGCTTGGAAGACAGCACAATGGAAACAAGCACAATGAAGAGTTGTTGGGTTACACCTTCTGAAAAGTGTAACCCAACAGCTATTCAAAGGTTGGAACTTAATTTCAAAGTACATAATCGCATAGACATATCTATGTATACCAAAAACGCATGAACAAGTACTTCGTTCGAATAACTCGTGTATTTTATTTTGCAAGTAATTATGTAGCTTGATAAAACCTTGTAATTATACAATCACGATAAAATACAATAGATAAAACTTCATGGTATTAGTATCTGGGTATTTTATTTCCTTTCAATTGAAAACAGAAAAAAACTGCATTTGTGTTTTGTGCGTAGGTACAAATTATATTTCTCAAAACAGGACATATCAAATAGTTATCTTAACAGTTCCTCAAGGGAGATATGAAGGAGGTTTGATACATGAACGCTGAACACGAATGTCATCCTAGTAGTCAACCCCTTTTAAGTATTCAAACAAAAAGCTTTTTGATCCTAAGCAAATCCGTTTCACCAAGCATACTTATCCAGTGGCTGCAAGTATTTCGTTTATCACACCACCCTACCGCCAGCACTTTAAATGTGCTGAACACTTCAGCCTAAGTGCCACTTGTCTGGCACGTTAGTCATACAACAGAGTACCGGCAGAACGTTGCACATTGAGAGCTGCACCAAACCCATGGCGGAGACGTGCTTAACGAGGGTGTATACGTTTGTGCTATGCAAAGACTTAGGCATAGAAGACTTACGTGAATGAATTACGGTCTGGAGGGTGTAGGGTGTGTGGAGGTGTATTATGCTTGCATAGCTTAATTACATACCTACATATTCAGTTTCATTTCATGATAGGTACACTTAATAACACACTATATTCCTTTAATACCCGTCTGCACAAACATGATGATGTTTATATGAGGTGATTGCTTGAGTGAGAAGTCTGTGAATTTTTTTTTTTTTCATAGGTACCTACATGCTTGTGTTCTTAGAAAACAATACAAGACAAATTATAAATAAAAAATAAATGAAAACATCGCGCTCTACTTATAAACAGTATGCGTTGCGTATGCCAAACAATGGTGTTGACTTTTTTCTTTTATTAGAAGCTAAAGAGAGGACATTAATTCTTTTCAAATTTAACACCAACTCCATATTGTATTAATTACATTGAGTAATCATAAAAGCGAAAGCTAGACAGATTTGATGTATCATGAAAGCAGATATAAAGACCGATAAATATAGATTAAGTCGAATAAGGAGAATAGGAATAGATACTTTGCACCTAGGTATGTTTAGTTTAGGGTTTGTATCATATTCTGTCGTGTATTACCGCAATGTGTATTATAGACTTAAATTTGAAGATTCGATTACTTATTAGGGATAAATTTTTGTTCTTATGATTATAGGTACCTACTAAAGGACCTAAATAAGCGCTTCCTATCTTAAAATTTCAATAAAACAAAGTGTGCGTGAAATTACACAGAATTTTTTAAATCGTTTAAGAGGCCTATCGATGCCGTGCAGAGTTTCTATTGGATCTGACGAATCATTTATTTTAAAAAAAGAATTGTTAGTGTTAGGTACTACCTTCGTATAAGAAAAATCATTCTTTTAAATAGAGATTTTTTTTATTTTAGATATAGATAGATGCATATGTACACAAAATTGTACCCAACTTTTATATTTGTATTGAACGTGTTTTTCGATATTTACAAGGTTTTAGTTCAGTTAACATGGGTCAGGGTACGCCAAAAAAGCCTTTTCTTAAAATGATATTTAATGTTGGCAACACTGGAGATAGACACTTGTAAAAGGATTTTTTCTTAGAATATACTCAAGCATCATTTAATGAAGGATGCCCATATTAATTAAAACCCTATATATTATATGTATTATACAGGGTGAGTCATGAGCAATGCGACAAAATGCTAGGGCGTGTAGGTTGCGTTGAGAAAAGAAAAAAATCGTATGGGAGGGGGGGTCTATTCCCCTCCGTTTAGCCGGGAGGGGCAATTTTCGAAAAAACTGACTTAAAATGGGAAAAAAATTATTTAAAATCAACGGCTTCATTCACAATGCTGTGCGATACGTTTTTGAAAAGCCAATAATTTTTTCTTTCATTCTAAGTTGAAATAAATCTGTTCTAAGAAATAGTTTTTGAAATATTAATTTTCAAAGTCAAAATTTTGAAAAAAAAAAATTGAAAAAAAAATTTCAAATTCATTTTTTTCAAAATTTTACGTAATTAAGTGCTAATTTTAATTTCAAAATTCAATGCTGTTATTAATTTTAAGTCTAAATAAGAAAACCGGATGCAAAAATTTTATGTCGTTCTCAAGAAATTAAAAAAAAACCAAAACCACCTTTTTCTAAGAAAAACATTTATTTTTATTGTAAGGAAGCAATTTATTTATTTATTTAGCATTAATCTTAGTTTTTTACTTTTTTTTTAATTGGAGTCTTATGAGAAACGGGAAACAAAAAAAACAAAACAAATCACAACACCGCTTTAGTTGTAATGTTTGGCTTGGTATTGTTGGACACACTGTGATCGGGCCCCGGTTTTTGAATTCCATTATTAATGGAGAATCATACCTGCAATTCCTACGAGATCTTTTACCCGATTTATTAGACAGCGTTCCATTGGTTATAGCAGATACTTTAATCTACCAACAAGATGGTGCTCCAGCACACTACAGCTTACAGGTGAGAAACTGGCTGGATGATCATTTTAGTGACCGTTGGATCGGAAGAAGGGGCCCCACGGAATGGCCGCCTAGGTCACCAGATTTAACTCCCCTAGATTTCTATTCATGGGGATTTATGAAGAATTATGTTTACGAAGTGGAAATAGTATCATTGGAACAACTGAAGGAACGAATTGAAGTCGCTGGAGTCAAATTGCAGGAAAATTTGTCAAGCATAAACTTATGTGAAGCCATTACAAGGAGATATAATCTATGCCTTCTAAGCAATGGAGATCATATCGAGAATTTTTTATAAGTACTTCCAATAAAAAAAACATAGTAAAAATAAAAGCAATAAAAAAAACTAAAACAACTACGATTAATGCTTCTTAAATTGCTTCGTTACAATAAAAATAAATGTTTTTCTTAGAAAAAGGTGGTTTTGGTTTTTTTTTTTATTTCTTGAGAACGACATAAAACTTTTGCATCCGGTTTTCTTATTTAGGCCGTGTGCGAACAGCGTTAAAATTTTATCCTCTGGCTAATTTTTGACGTTTGAGTTGAGGTGAATAAATGTTTAGCTTTTTGGTGTGCGAACTGGATTAAATGGGATTTTTAGCACTAATATATTTTTTAAATTTCCCTACAAGAATTGAAAAATTTCCCTTATTTTGCTTGAATACGTGGAAATATACCAAACTGTTTTAAGGTTGATTTATAAATATAAGTCTTCGACTAAAATATTCGGTGTTTTAATTTGTATTTGTAAAAAAACGTTCAATTTTATAATACTATTTAATTCTTTGTTGGTGAAACTAACTAAGATTTCCGTACAAAACCAAGTTGGATAAATGCAAAGTTGTAATTTCGGAAATTCAAAAGTTTCGCAGTACTCAATATTTTATGTTTTAGCTATTATAAATTACATTTTGGTAAGGAAAAAATTATAATTACTTTTGGCTGATGTAAAAATACAATTTCTACAACCACAACCTCTCCGACCCTTTGCTATTAGGAAAAAATTGTAACTTTTTTGCTTATTTCGACTATAGTTTCTTTCTTGTACATTTTGTCGAAAAAAAAACTAATAACGAAACTAGTAGAAAACAAAATTTCCAACAAGTGTGATATAGAAAGTTTATTTGTATGATCGATGATTCATCCAAAAGAACCCAAAAGTTGGTATTTTCAAAATATTGAGTTTCTTTGACTTTTAAAGCGCAATGAGTTCGTGATGGTTGATTTTAGTGAGAAAGTTTTCATTATCAATCAATTTCACTATCCTTATGCAAATTTTTAATAACTAAAGAACGATATAATGGAATGAGGATTGATTAAAAAAACGTATATAAAACATGCTAATTAAGTGGCTCTATTTGTTTTGCGTTTAGTAATTAGTTTTTTTTTTCGATAAAATGTACCAAAAAGAAGTTATAAATTGAATAAGTCGATTTTTTGCAGTTTTTTCCTGATAGCAAATTGGGCGGAGGTGTGGTGTGGAAATTGTTTTTTTTTATCACCAAACATCCTATAAAACATATCAAAAATTTAGAACTACCCGACTTTTTGTAGGTTAAATTATCTCTATTTGATGTACTATGAAATTCCCTAAAAAAAATTAAAACTCAAATTTGAAATTTCGAAAACAAATTTATTAATGATTTGCAATTTCATAATTGTGGCTATTCTAAATATGTGTTTTGTAAAAGAAATAAAATAGAACTACTCTGTAAAATAATTAAAATTATGGGAAATTTTAAACGCGGTACAAAACACTGATTTGGCAGCTGAACTTCAAAAAAAAAAAAAAAAAATTTGTTTCACAATAAATAGGAATGTAAAAAAAGTATTATCGGTTAATTTAAGTAAATGTTCGTTCATAACACAATTATATTAAGCGGAATTCACAAAAACACAAACGGGAAATTCGACGTCAACATAAAAACAAACGAAAAATAAATGCAATTAAATGAATACAACAAAACACACGTCACACTGGTTGTTGGTAGCGGAACTTCCAAAATAAAAATAAAAATTTTTTTCACAGAATAGAAATGTAAAACATCGGTTACTTATTATTTGTTCGTTAAATATTAGAGTTATATAAAACACACACGAAAAATTCGATATTAGTCGAACAAACAAAAATAAATGCGAATGAAAGCAATGGAATAATCAAAACAAACACATTACGACGACTATCTCACTCACTCCTTCATAGGCATAGAAAATTATCCACTGGCTAAAATTTTAGCCTTCTCCAGAGCAGGCTAAATTTTTGAAGTTTATATTCACCACACTAGTGTCATAATTTAGCCAATGGATAAAATTTTAACGCTGTTCGTACACGGCCTTAGACTTAAAATTAATAACAGCATTGAATTTTGAAATTAAAATTAGCACTTAATTACGTAAAATTTTGAAAAAAATGAATTTGAAATTTTTTTTTCAATTTTTTTTTTCAAAATTTTGACTTTGAAAATTAATATTTCAAAAACTATTTCTTAGAATAGATTTATTTAAACACAGAATGAAAGAAAAAATTATTGGCTTTTCAAAAACGTATCGCACAGCATTGTGAATGAAGCCGTTGATTTTAAATAATTTTTTTCCCATTTTAAGTCAGTTTTTTCGAAAATTGCCCCTCCCGGCTAAACGGAGCGGAATAGACCCCCCCCTCCCATACGATTTTTTTCTTGTCTCAACGCAACCTACACGCCTTAGCATTTTGTCGCATTGCTCATGACTCACCCTGTATTATATTGATTCAATGAAGTAAAGCAAATTAATTCTGTATTTGTGATTAATAATTAATAAAATATAAGTTAGTTTTATTATAAGTTATGAATTTTAATTTATATTATATAACGAAGTAATAAAATAAATAGTGATACAAATTCTGTATACAAATATAAAAATTAATTTAAATAGGTTTTTTTTTTATTAAAAATGATACAAATTCTATACACAAATATGAAAATTAATATAACAATTAGAAGACTTAGCATCAGTTTATTTAAGGTGGACTTTTCTGAATTATTATTCAAAATAAAAGTGTTTAGCGGCCTATAGGCAAAGTAGATGCTATAAGTCTTCTATTTGGTTGAATAAAAAACTTTTTAAATAAATTTTTATATTTGTATATAGAATTTGTATCATTATTTTATTTCTTTGTTATATCTTAGCCTTGGCTGCGAGGCAAAACAAAAACACCACCTCCAGTTAAAAATGATTGCTGGTAGCTTACATTAGCTTTTTGTCAAAAAGTGACACCAATACAGCAAAGTACTTGAATTCATCTTTGATTCTGCCCATAGCAGTACGACCAAGTATTAACAGACGCATTTTTTCCCCAACTCAATTGCAGCGGCATCTATACTATTAAAACTTATCAGAAATCAAAACCGTTTTTGGGTTCTGGAAATGGATAAGTAGAGAAAAGAATCGAATGATCTTTAAACCGGTAAAAATTAACCTCACGAAAAGAAAACTTAAATCATTTTTAACAATTGGTTAATATACTGATTTATTATTCTCTAACATTGAACACAATACATTGTGCAGAAATATATTTTGTGAAAACTAAAGTGAAAATCTAAGTTTTGGTGGAAAATAAAGTGGAAAAGTTTTTATTTTAGTGGTTTAATTCACAATTAATTTGCAAATGTTTTAGCCGGGTTTGTGGTCAGATTGATTAATTGGGAGTTTTTCACCTTATTGACCGCAAAAATCGAAATAAAAAGACAACAAATTTTAAAACAGCAACAAAAAATAAAAAACGTTTGTTTAAATTTTGAAACTTTAAAAAATCTTTTTATTTAATACGTATGCATTTCGGTTCATAGCAGCGGAACCATCATCAGCGAACGACAATTAAACGAAAGTAGGTACACACAGAAAACAAATTACATAAGTTGGACTATGGGAAAACAATGTAAACAGAAGAGAGTGATAAGAACAGTTTTTTTTATTTTTGCTTCTTAAGCGCGTTGAATAAATGAGAGTCTATTGGACCAGGTTCCAAATTCATTAAGTTGTTGTTAAAATGAATGTGTATTGACTCATATGCGTCTAGTTTAAAGGGTTAATTTACTTTTTTAATAAGCTTAAAGTTGTCTTCGAATGATGTAATTGTGTGTGGATTTTCATTATCTGGATCATATATGTGGGCTTCGATTGCTTTGTCTGTCTCTCTCTTTTTAACGGATCGAAGATGTTCGTTGAACCTTATCTCAGCAGCTCTTATTGTCTGTCCAATGTATTTTTTGTCGCAGTTAGAACAAGAGATTTTTTAAATGCCACTGCATCGATTAGTTGGTGTATGGTCTTTTGTGGATCCTAAACGAAGTTTTAGTTTGTTGTTGTTGGTATGTACAACCTTCATTTTGTTCCTGTTTTAAAATTTTTTGTCTTTTATTTCGATTTTTGCGGTCAATAAGGTGAAAAACTCTCAATTAATTTATTTTAGTGAATAAAATAATTCGTATAACTCGGGTTAGTAAACATTTTATTAGGACTTTTTTAATTTTTTTTTAAAGCTGTAACATGTTAAAAATTAAAGCTTTACGGCAAATTGACACTTATTTGGTATTTCGAATTCATATTGTTTTTGTTTTAAAGCTTTAACGGCAAGTTGATATTTTAGGATATTTTAAGTACATTATGTAGGTACCTACCTGATTTTTTTTTCAAGTATAAAATGGAGTTTATAACTATATAAAATGTTTTTGTTTTAATACAAATTCTATATACCTACATTGAAAAAATTTATAAATATAGAATAATAAATAAAAATAATTTCAACTAAGTAGAAGACTTAGCATTAAATTTAGTGGACTTGTTGAATTATTGATTCAATTTAGCTTTTAATGGCCTTTAGTCCATGAAAAAATGGCGTTTCGTGCGGATGCTCACTTTGCACTCATCAGTTGACGACGAGTGAGCACCTTGTCAATACGCAAATTTCCCCTTGTTTCAGTTCAACTTACATAACTTTTTCAACAAGTCCACTAAATTTAATGCTAAGTCTTCTACTTAGTTGAAATTATTTTTATTTATTATTCTATATTTATAAATTTTTTCAATGTAGGTATATAGAATTTGTATTATAACAAAAACATTTTATATATAACTCAAACCAGGCCACGGGTAAAAACACTTCCAGCTTAATGATTGCAATTGTAATCTTGTTGGATATAGTTCACTTTAGCTTTTTGTCAAAAAAGTTATGTAAGTTGAACTGAAACAAGGGGAAATTTGCGTATTGACAAGGTGCTCACTCGTCGTCAACTGATGAGTGCAAAGTGAGCATCCGCACGAAACGCCATTTTTTCATGGACTAAAGGCCATTAAAAGCTAAATTGTTTATAACTATAGACAATTTTGTCTACCGTATTATTTCAATTCATGGCGATGTCACGATTCCTCTCTTTTAACAGGAATACAAAATTTACTTAAACTTAAACCCCTTAGAATCTTTACCAAAAATAGTTTTTGACGGGTTTTCAGCTAGTATCTAATAAAAGCTTGTTTTTTTGCAAACCCATTTGGCATATTATATAGAAAAAAAAAAGAGTGTTTTTTTCTTTTTTGCGGAAGAGAAAAAATATCAAAATGTCAAAATTGAAATATCAAATCCATCTTCGGTTGAAATTCGACACTTGAAGGTTTTGCAGAACTAAATGACTTTGTGTATCTAGGCTCCGCAATCAACTCAGTCAATAACACCAGTGATGAGATTCAACAAAGAATTACTCTTGCCAATCGCTGTTTCTTTGGGCTAAGAAGGCAACTGGTCCTTATATATGGTGCACAAGCATGGACATTACTATAGGTGGATGAAAACTCTTTAGGCTGCTTTGAAAGAAAAATTCCTCGTGTGATTTATGGCCCTATCGGCCTAAATGGGGAATGGAGAAGAAGATATAACAACGAACTGTACGGGCTATACAGCGACACTGACCTCGTCACGAAAGTGAAAAGCCAAATACTAAGATGGCTCGGTCACATAGAGCGAATGGACACCAACGCTCCGGCCTAGATGGCCTTTGAATCCAACCCCGTCGGACGGTGTAGTATAGGAGGACAGCGTAGCAGATGGCGCACGCAAGTGGAAGAGGACTTCAACCAACTTGGCGTGCGAAACTGGAGGCAGCTAGCTAGAAATCGAGCCGCCTGGAAGAAGCTTGTTGGTTGAGTCCCTGGTCCACTCTGGACTTTAACTGACAAATAGCTGTTGTTGTATTAAATAACTTAAGAAATAAACTATCCCAAAGATGGCGCTCCGGTAGATTTTTTGAAAACTCTTATATATGAGCTAAAAAGCTTTTGGCAAAATGTTGGAGCAATATGATTATACTTAGTTTTTCGAAATCAAAACTTTCTCCCTTATTTTTTCTGCTGCAGCAACGCGCCGGGTAACAGCTAGTGTAAATATAAATAAAAACTAATTTGACAGATGTAGCTTCAACAATATGGCCGTAATGGCCTGCCAAAATTCGTAATTCGCCATCGAAAGACCGTTTACAAGACCAGTTATGCATTTGTAAAATAACATGGCATTACGATTATAGAGAAAACGAAAAAAGTGAGTCCAGCATTTTTATCTGTCTTTCTGTTTTTCTGTGTGTATCGAAAACTTCATCCCAAATGGTAAGGCGCGATTTTCCTTAAACTTGGTACAAATTATTCTTAGAGTAATATGCATAGACTTATTTCTATCACAGGTCTTAAAATTACGGAACCTGCCATATTAGCGCTGCAGATAATCCAATGTTTCTCGAAAATATTCGATAGATTTTAATTAAATTTCGCATGTGGTGTTTTTCGTATTTTTTTTTTTTAGAATCTGCGATCTACAATCATGTAAATTTTTATTAAAATTGATCGGGTTTTTTTTTCGAGAAAAATGGAACGCCCATATAGGTACCATTATAGGCGTCACATTTTTCTTGAAAAAAAAACCCGATCAATTTTGATAAAAATTTACATGATTGGTCTATTGCTAACTGTGGTGTTTTTTATCAAAAATATTCTTTGGAAAAAGCTTAATTAACGGTGAGTACCTATTACCACAAATAATTTTTTTTGTATACCAACTATCTTTTGAACGGCTGCAACGATTTAAACACTTTTATTTTTTTTTAAATGTAAGGTTTTATTTTATTTTTTTTAAATGTAAATGTTTTGCTAAGGCTAAAAAATTTTGCTTTTTTAATCTTAATTTTCTCGAAAAAAATACGATCGGTTTCGGGGATTTCATGTTATGGATCTGTTGCTAACGGCAGTGTTTCTCATCAACATTTTTTCAGAATATGCTTAATGGTAGGTACTTCTGAAAGACCAGTTTTTTTTATAGATACTGATTGACTATCTCATAAGCTCATTAACCAATTTCGAAGAAATTTAATATTTAGATAGTTTTAGCGTTACGATAACTGGCAATTCGAAATCTCGCATAACAAAATATTGCTTTTTTTTCATTTCGAAGTGTAAAATCCCGCTTTTCATAAACTCGCAATCACAAAATCCTTTTTTTTTAAATCTTGCATTTACATCTCGCACACGCAAATCTCGCAAAATTACACTAAAATCCCGAAAATTTAAATCCCACTAAATAAATATTACATCTAAAAGAAACTTCATACACACAAACTCGCACCCATACCCAGCACCTATAGTGAGGCAAAGCAGATGGTTTCAGGGGGCACTGTTTTTACTGTTTGTATGCACTGACACTACTTTTTTTAAGTATTTCGAGATTCTAAGAGACAGGATTTTGTCATTGCGAGATTATGAAAAGCGGGTTTATGTGATTGCGAGATTTCGCAAACGAGATATTGATTTGCGAGGTTTCGTTACCAACCTAGTTTTACTACCCTAGCGGCCTAGCCTGATGAGTATTTAAATTTTTACTTGTTCAATATAGTACGATTAGGCTACCGAAACCCGTGCGTTTTATCGTCGGACCGCCATTTTGAAAAAATTATTTGTATGACTTTTTGTAATTTTAAAAAATGGCTGCCAAATTGATCGATTTTTTGTTTTAGGACGTTTCCGTACTGAGTGGTCTGATTTTAAATAAATATGAATTAAAAAATTCATCATAATTAAAACTAAGCCTATGGCAAGACTTTGATATTGACAATAAATCAGGTCATCTGGATCATTATAAAAAAAGTTATTGCGTTAAAATCGATTAACACGTTCACGAGATAGTTTTAGAAGAAAATAACAGTTCTATGGGAGGTACCGTTAAAAAGCTATTTTTGCAAGCTTAGATAGATAGATAAGTTCTTTATTTTTCAAAATAGTTCTACAAAGTGATTGTCTAAGAATAATGACATGGCAATACTGTCTGCCTGATTTGACATTATTTCATATAAATAAATACAGAATTAAAAGCTATATAAGAAATTTTAAAAATATATTATATGATATACACAAAATAAAAAATATTAATTAATTTCATTACAACAAATGAGTAAAAAGTTTAAGATGCTTATTAACGGTTATTCTTTGCAACTGAACAAAAGGCAATCACATAAAAACCAACAGTAATTTTTTTGAAGAAAATCTTTGGAACCGTAACCGAGAAAACTAAGCTTCTTTATAACGGTTATATGGTAGGTACCGTTATTTATTAATTTATTAATGTTGTTATATTGTACTATTTGTACTATAGAATGTCAGTTTTTATTACTGACCATTATGTCAATTTTTCATTGAATGTTTGAACAACAACAACAACTTAAAGGTGCTACCACCAATTTTTAAATGAATTTTATTTACTCGTTTTAACGAATTTTATTATTCGTTTTTTCCCTTCTTTGGCTGGAGATATAGCTATTTCAAAGAGTGCCAATTCCTTTCATCAGTCTTCTTAGTGGTGTCGAGCTTTAATCCAATTTTATTATGAAAAACTAAATTGGAATTTCTCCTCTTAGGAGTTGTCTACAAATCCTGCACATAAAATTTAAAGCAAATCGGTTCAGCCATTTAGGCTGTAGGTACTGTAGGACTGACAGACATACATAATTTCACTCACTTTTTTCGACTTCACTAGAATCGTAATGTCATGTTTGATGGTTTTCTCAAAACTTTCTTTTGTACCTACTGCCTTATAGTAACTTAAGTAAAAAAAAAACTGTAAATATAGCAAATATAAAGAACTATATAAGTCTCACCTCAAAAGTGAATTTCATCATAAAAACCCATTCACAGGCTTGCAATATATTGAATTAGCAAAAAAAGTTGAGTACATTAGATTTATTAGTGTTTCCTTCTGAGACTTATGAAAAGTATTATTTTATTTACCTCTATAGGGTTCAGATATGATTCATTTTGCCTGTTCGGTATTTTCAGTTGATACAAATTAGCGTTTGAAATGAGAACTTTATCGCCTTTTGACTGTTCATCCCACTTTCTGTATTTTCATCCCAAGCGATGAAAATGATAGATCGCCAAAGTAACACGACCTCATTGAAGCGAAAAAGAAATCCGAACTTCAACGTTTCTCGATAAATCACAGAACATGGGCATATGAGTTCAAAAATAAGGACTACAAGATATGATACCAAAATAATAAAGTTGAAAGTGTCAAGGATTCGGTAGAATGAAGACCGACCGCTGACTAGGGAAACTTTTACTTAAATTCCGTATCCTCAGTGACTTTTCAGACAGGACATTGACGTCTCAAGAACATGATATAAGAAAAACCAATTTAAACTTGGGCGGCAATGGTACAATGGATGGAGTGCTTGCTTACAGTCGTTCGGCAATAGTGGAAGAGTGCAGATCGTTGGCGGCTTTCACAATGATCATTTTACTATAGAGACGCGAGTGAGTTAAAAAGTTATTTCAATCTACTATTTCCAAGTGGCAAGTTAGCCTAGGTGGTAGAGTGGCAGACGACGGATCTGGAGAGCGTGGGTTCGAGTCCCACTTTGGTCAGGGCTTTTTTTAAACCATTTCTGGGAAAAGGTGACCAGAAATAGAGAGAATAACGATAGAGAGATGGGAAAACCAACGGGGACATCGAAAGATGGTCCCCCAACAACAAGGAAGACAGTTGGAGCATCAGGTGATGTGTCATCCGACAGTCAAGTAGCGGGGCCATCAGGCCAAGCTGAAAGAGCAACTGTAGCAGTGCAGTCCAAAGCCCAAAAAGCAACAACAACAGCAGCAGCAGCAGGACCAGTAAAACCCAAAGTGGCAACAACAACAGCAACGACAACTACAAAAACATCGTCATCGTCACGTGCCGAGGTCGGAACAAGCAGCATGGCAACTGCTAAAACATCGAGCCCTATTAAAGGGAAAAATCCAGGACCGGCATGTGTCGAAGAACAAGATCCTTTGAAGAGAAGGCGCTATATTAGGTACAAACCAAACCTGATAGTTAAAAAGCGTACATCAGATGTAGAAGCAGCGCAGAAAATAGGAGGGCGTGGACGTTCAGCCAAGGCTTCGGCTCAGGCCAAAATACAGAGGCAGATGGATAGCTCCTTCAATGACGATGACGACAACAACGAATACAACGACAAGAACGTAGAAGGCGACGATGAAACTGAGGCGGATGACATGCATCCGATCGCCGCCGACAATCCGAAAGATCATGACGCCAGTCTAACAGGCGAAGAAAACGCCGCTGACGCTAATGCTAATGACATCTCCTACATGTCTTTGGAAGGAGAAGGACATTACGTCAGTGGCGAGGTAGTTGAGCTGTCTGACGAAGAAGAGGAC